>PVJO010002220.1:0-117700 GCA_004026905.1 Hystrix cristata | reverse complement strand
GCTCTAAGGTTATTAGGGTTGAGATAATAAGATATAAAAGTACCTGGAAATCTAAAGTTAGTGAGTTCTGCAGGACATTTTTTTATTAAAGAATTCTCATTCCAACACACCAAGTGCATGTGCTATAGTGTATGTAACAGAACATGTACCGTGTTAGTTATGCAACAAGTGAATAGTATTCCCTTTAGTCACTTGAACCGAGTGCTTCTGGACTCAGGAATTAACATATAAATTATCAGTAGTCTACTTACAAGAAACAGATTTGGTCTGTGCTATTGATTTGAGCTGTGTAACCAAACCCTACTGTAAATTCATCAGGATCAGGGAAAATTTATCCAACTACGTAAACCTCAGGTTTTTATTTCCCATTCATGTAATGGGCATGTAATATTAATTTATAGAGGTTTGTCACAACTAAAGGTAATATCCAACATGTCAAAGTTGTAGTCTGAGATTAATAAGGTAGCTACCTTAAAATTTATATTACTTTTGAATATATCATGTAATTGTAAAAGAGTGACTATAAATTTTTGTATGTAATAAGATTTCCAAGTGTAGGGGTTGGGGCTTTAGCTCAGCGGTTAAAGTGCTTGCCTAGCAAGCACAAGGCTCTGAGTTCGATCCCTGGCACAAAAAAAAAAAAAAAAAAAAAAAAAAAAAAAAAAAAAAAAATGCTTTCTGGTCAAGTGTAGACTTCCAGGGGTTACAGGAAATTCCCTCAGTTCCACTGCACAAGACCTCTGCTCACTGTCGCAGCATGAAAGTCTTTGACCTTTTCTGTGATTCTGAATTTCTTATAATCAGTACAAAAAAAGATGTAAAAGGCCAGTGTAAAGACAGTACTGTTTATATATTAAAGTATTTTTAATCATGCCTGTCTCTTATTTGGTTATAGAAATTTTACAAAATCATTGATATAAAATAGAAGTGACTCTTTGAGTCAATAATAAATTACTAGTTGCAATCTTTTCATAACAAGGAATTGATTTGAAGCCAGGCAGCATTTTAGACTTATCTATTGTCTTCAGCTGCCCTGTGTTAATGAGAATTTGTAATTACTTTGAATTTTAACTAATATATCTTCATTTTGGAAACTGGTATTAGTGTTATATTTTATGATCTACCCAATTACTTGACCATACAAGGTTGACAGAATTGGCCCCAATCAAAGACTTGAATACAATAAGCCATTTTAATGAATTGAATGTTTTTATTTTTTTCTATGTAAGAATATTCATCTTGTTTTAAAATGCTTCTTACATATAATTGTTAAAATTTTCTATTTTAAAAGTAAATATGAAAATAGCTTTTAGTACCTGAAAAGTATTATTCACATAATGTTCTTTTCATGTTTCAAATTAGATTTTTTTCATCTAGTAAAAAACTGAAATTCTGTGACTGGCATTTGAAATTTCTATTTCATAAGCCACAAAAGTATTCTACATTAACCGTGTCAGTGTGTGAGTTTTTAATCGCCTTTTAAAAAGTCTCATGTAAAAAAAATAATAATAATAACTCCAGACATTCTTTGTATTTTGCCCCCAACCCCAAGAAACATTTAGGTATGCCTACAGAGTGGTCTCTTGTGAAAACCAAGAGGCACAAAATTCTCTCTGAAGGGATTATTCTAGTTTTATTTCTCTTGTTTGGAACTGTGCAGTAGCACACACACAGTACTCCCTGTTCTTACCTAGAAACAGGTTAAACTAAAAACACATACAGTATTACTATGACAAAATAATACAGAGCATTTCGTTCATGATTATTCCTTTATGTTTCTCCTTGGGGGTCTCTAAGAAGCAAATGATATGCAAACAGCTGCACAATTACTGTTACGTTCCCGTTGCTGTTTGGTGATTGCTATTTACATGTAAATCACTGCTTGAAAAGTACAACTTCTTCTCTTCACCAGTAACCAGACAACCAAACAGTTCCTACTAAGCTGTCCAAGATTAATTACTCCAAAATAACTTGTAAAGGAATCGTTCTTTAGAATTCTGCATTTCCTAGACAAGTAATTTCAGAAAGAATAAAATATGAATACAACCTCACCCTGATTCTGAACTTGTATCTAAAGAGTAAAAAACCTTTAGAAAAATATGTAAGACACTGATTCTTGCTGTGAAAACTGTTCCTCCAGAGTAGAAAAAAAAAGAAAAAAAGAAAAACCTGAAGCTAGAGAAAATACTTAAAGACAGATGAAAAGAAGCCAATGATTATGTTGATTTATTTCCAAATGTTATCTCTAGGTCCAGCTAGACAAAATCGCTTCTCACCCTTAACGTGTTTATGCCTAAAGATTGTCGGGAGCGTTGTGATTGTTATGCTGCCTGTATTAGGCAAATATAAAAGAATCCTGCATGTTATCATTAACAATTTGATGTCTTTTTTTCTTTTATGAAATGAAAGTAATTTTACTTAATGATATGACTATTGGTATATTTATAACTGGCTGGCATAGTCAGTTTTGTCTATTTTTACTTAATATGATATAAACGTTTCTCGGTTAGTAAAATACAACAAAATTCAGTGGTTGTGTATCTCTTGTACATATACAATTACTTAACCATTCTATTTTTAAATGTTTTATTTTTCACTGTGCCATTTCAAAATGGAAATACTTAAGCATTCATCTTCAGATCGTAATGTTAAGTTCAACAAATCAGACACGTAGACTTAACTATCATGTGGTTTCTCTTATATGAGAAACTAAGATTATAAAGAACAAAATAAAAGACTGTTAACAGGAAATAGGAAGATAAATCTTTTGGCAAATGAGACAGGGACCAAAAAAATGGAGGAAGGGGAAAGTGAAGGGATGAGAAGGGAATGAAGGAAGAATTAAGATGCGTTATGTATATGTACCAGCTCCCTACAAGAAATCACTATGTACCACAAACACATACTAATAAATTTTTTTTAAATTGACAAAGAATAATTTGTTCACAAACAATAAGTACAATGACTTAGTTATATTGTAATATAAAATGAATTTGTTGGAACTTATTATAATATCTACTATTTTAACACATATATAATTCCACAGATATTTAATTTAGTACTTTTTAAGATAAAATACTTTTTGAGTACTTCATTTTAAGCACTGGTTTAATTGTAGGGATATAAGGAAAAATAGAGCAGATACAGCAGGTTTCTGGTTTTTTCCAAGGGAGATCCTATTCTAGTAGGAGGAAATAGATACAAATGAAATGAAAAATATGGGACCTAAATGGGGGAAAGTATTGTGAAGAAAAATAGAGTAAAGGGATGGGGGATGGTGGATGGGTCCTGCCTGGGCAGAATGAACAGAAAAGTCTATCTGGAGAGGGCGTATTTAGCAACAGTTTGTGTCCACAAGAGGTGAGCTGTGTGGACCTTGGGAAAGTTCCCTTAAGCAGAAAGGCAGCAAATGGCTGAGGCTCAAGGCGAGAGGAGGTTCTAGTGTTTGAAGATTGCTAGATAGCAGCACTCGTGTGGCAGTTAGAAAGCAAAGGGAAAACTTGAGAGGTGAGAGGAAAGAGGCAGGTGATGGGACAATTTATAGGTTAAACTATCAAAGCACTTCAGATTTTCTCCTTAGTATGTGCGGAAGCTTTATATTATCACACTTGTGTAAGTTTCTCTACACTGGGGAGGTAGATTCTAGGAAATGAGGATGAAACAGGTAATCTATCCGGAGGCTTTTTTGGCATTGTGACAGTCCTGAAATTGGCTATTTCTCTGCACCCATCATAGAGATGGGAAAATACAGGTTTTGTCCTCTGAGAAAATACAGGATTTGTTTAAAACAAACTACTCTTGTTCTCGTAAGGTCTCCCTCATCACTCTCGATGACAGTGTTGGTGAGGAGTGAATTAGGCAGAGATGTAGCTTCCGCAAAGCTTAAGGTTTTCTGCTTTTTCTTCTCTTCTTCACTCACTCACTTTTTATTGCTAGTAGTCTGTGTGAAGGACTATTGCACTGAGAGAGAATGTTGTCTCACTGAGCTAAAATCTGAGGGAAAAGAGAAGGGATGCATGTTGCAGTGCACACAGTGTGGTATCTATAGGTTTTGGTGTAGATACTATCCACAAACACTTCCTTAAAAGTACATGTTATTCACTACGTGCTCACTTTGTAAAGATAACATGCTATTAGGTTTTACTATCTTTAATCCACAAAACTGTCAATACATGTCTGCTTAAGCAGAGGTTCACTGCATCTTCTATGAATAACTTTTATGAGACCCATCCCTTAATTTACCTTTGAGCATAGTTGTATATTTAAAGTAGAAATTCCAACTCTTACCCTAGGTTGTTTTTTCTCTCAGAATATATTCATCTTTGTCTCATATTTCAGGAGTCTGACAAAACTAACTATCTAGCTTTAAAGCTTGAGAAATAGCACATAAATCAGCCTATCACAATTTCTACCCTTTAAATATGAAATGTTTTTGCCACCAGGTTTTTCTACTACTGTTAGATGAAAAATCAGCATTTTTACATATTCCCCTATATATTCAGTCTTAATATTTTATGCACAGAGATGAATCAAATTCATAAATAATACATCTTAACCTCCTAGGTGGAATAAATATGCATATAGTGACTTTCATGCTAATCGTAAATGTAATGTAAAGCACTTTACTATCAACTCATTGATGTCATTTAAATGATTAAAATGCCAATAATTCATTTAAAAGTTGAAATTAGTCATTGCCAATTTAAAAATTCTTCCCCGAGTTAGTTATTTAATCAAATTTCTAAGGAAAATGGAGGTAGCTTTTGTACTCCAACCAAGAGTGGGTAACCAAGACAAATTATGCAACTCAAGATGCTTTGAGTAACAGAAAAAGATAAAAGTAGAGGAAGATATCCAGTTTTAAGAGAGTGATACTCGAAGTTAATATGAGTCAGTGATTGGAACAAAATTAAGAGTTCAAGAATTGTAGTTTTGGGTTGGAGATTTAGCTCAGTGTTACAGTGCTTGCCTAGAAAGCACAAGGCCCTTGGTTTGATCCGCACCACCACCACCACCCCCCAAAAGGAATTATAATTTTATTAGATTAGAAAATATTCCTAAACAAAATTGACCAACAATGGATGAACCAATATCTGTTGAGCATCACTAGGGTTAAAATAATTTTTAAATTATTAGCTATGATGTCAGAGAAAAATGTTTGCCAGTTACTATGCCATCATCAGCTTAAATATGAATCTGTAGTAGAATTAAATTATAAAGGAAATTGCCTGTAGGGTATGTCAAATAGTTTTACAGTCTTTCTCTTCTTTATAATAATAGCCAGTATTTATTATTTTACCATGCAACATGTGCTGTGCTAAGTACTGATGTGCAGTATCTTGTTTAATATTTCTGGAAACCATCCGAGATCACTTCTATAAATTCACCCATGTATAGAATATAGAAACATGGTTAAAATAGCAAGTGATGTCACTGGCTACCATAAATCCTGGCTTCAGTGTACTGAAAATTAAAAATTAAAGTGAGAATATGAATTTACAAGCAAAAGCTTTTAATTGGAAATTAAGAAAATACAGGGGAAGGACTCTGGTTTGAGAAATAGCTTTATCTCGGTCCTGGTTTCATAGATGCAGAGAAGTCCCTGTGCCTTGCGGGGCAGCTTCATCGTGTGAGACCCTGCTGGAGCCCAGGGTAACCATGGGTTTGGGGCAGTGAAGCTTTATGGGCCCACGTGTTCACTGTTTTGAGGGTTGTGGGCCAGGTGAAGTCAGGGCTGATAAGCCTCATTTTTCCAACGTTTAGATACACACTTCCTAAATGACAAATATTACTCTCTGCAGAGCTGAGAAGGTGTGATCCAGAGTTTTACAAAACAAAAGTCAAACTTGTTCTACTTTTAGTATGGGCATTTGTAGGCCCAAGTTAGAGTCATAGCTTTTAGCAAAAAAACACTTCTAAGTCCCTATCTGACTTAAAAGAAAACACGAATCACATTTTTATTGCATAACAGGTTAAGGACCCAGAATGTCTTCTTTGTCTCTATTGTGGTCTCTGACTATGTCACAACTATGTCAGAAAGGTAAATTGAACCCAGAATTCTAGCTCAGCAGCCAACGCTCTTGAAAATTGGACATGTAGCACAAACATCATCTTTCTTACTCTGTATTCAATATATCATTTTTTTTTCTGGAGATACGGCCCAGCTTACATGAACAAAATATAAGGGCAAAAGCTTGTTAATACATGTTGGGAAAATTATCGTGGAACCTGACAGAGAAGACAGAGAACAGAGAAAAGTAAGCGGCACGCAAGGTGTAAAAATCTAAGAAGCGAAGATACAGGGTAAGGGCAGACCACGGGAGAATTTTCAAAAGGTAACAACAAGAATGCACTCAGGCCTGTGCTGAGGGAGAGGAGCCACAGCAAACTGCCTACAAGTCATGGGGATTCTTAGCCCTAGACTCTGTTCTGTTATAGCCTCCACTGATCTCCATGACGTCAATTGTCATCTGTACATTAATTGATCAAAATTTGTGTCCTCAACACAGGCATCTACTCTGAGTTCTAAATCCACATTTTCCATGGGCTGCCCAACATCTCCACTTGGCTGCTTATCTCATTTTAACATACACAAATTTAATTTCACAATCAACATTATTCCTGAACCTATGCTTGCTTCATTTTTGTTATTTCAGTATATTCACATATATCCACATGCTTCAGCCAGAAACTTGGGTTATCCTTGATATTTCCCTCTTTATCTTTTGCCACATCTAATCAGTCAGTTGGTTCTCCTATTTTTATGCTTGTTTTAGGTAATGTCATAATTCCCAAAGAGGTCCAGGTCTTAATCCCCCAAAACTTGTGGGTAATGTTTACATGGCAAAGTGTTGTACATGGATATTAAGTTGTTAACTAGCTGACATTAAATAAGAGTAGTTTTACCCTGGTTGTCGCTGTGGGCCTAGTGTGATCAAGGCTTCCTTAAAAGTAGCAGAGAAGGGCAGGAGGATAAGAGAAAGGTGGGAACACAAAACAGAGGCACAGAGAGGTGAGACATTGTCAGGTCTGAAAATAAAGGAAGGGAATCTTAAGACAAGAAGGTGGGCAGCTTCTGGAAATTTGAAAGGGCAAGGAAACTGCAATGTCATTCATGTTTCTTCTTGGCCCAGGAGTTGTTTCATGTTTTCCTTCTAATAGGAATACCTTATCCTCACCTCCGCTCCTACTTCATTCCAGGTATCATACAAAATACTGTATGCTCAGGGAGAAATTCCCTGGAGGATTATCGTATTAGGTTGGATGCCACCTCCTGTCATATATTTTAATGGTGTTCTGTAATGATCCATTATACCACTTGCTATGATTTCAATTAATTTATCTGTGTAACAATTCTAAAAGAATTATAGGTTTATGTTCCCCTGTAGCATGAAACACCAGAGAATAAGAAGCCAGGGAATATATTTGCCTTACTTGTTGTTATATTTGAATAACTGTGATAGTGCATGGAATAGAGTAAGTCCACAGAAAATAATTCCTGAATGAGCAGATAAATAAGTGGGTGTATGCTAGGTGGATGGAATTACAAAATATGCTGATACAGAGTTGTGCCGGCCTACCCTATATTAAATGTGTCTATTTAAAGTGGCTGTTCCCTTTCTGATGGCCACTTTTCTACTTAAACTTAGAAATTTAATAAAAACTTTCAAGATGTGTTTTCAGTATAAGTTTGTCTTAATCCTGACCAATGGGCCAAAAAAAAGTCTCCATCTGTAAGAATCATTTACTCGTCTATGACCATTTTTATCCTTCCATTTTTGAACTTACGCACAGACACTCATCACTTCAAAATTTCTTTGAAGACTGAAAAAAAGGTTGCAATCACAGATAAAACTGCAGTTGCTTGGAGGTGTGACTAAAGCCCATTTTCATCAGGCTTTCCAAAGAGTGACAAATATATGAGTT
Organism: Hystrix cristata; assembly: GCA_004026905.1. Classification (NCBI taxonomy): domain Eukaryota; kingdom Metazoa; phylum Chordata; class Mammalia; order Rodentia; family Hystricidae; genus Hystrix; species Hystrix cristata. The sequence continues at coordinate 109,774 of PVJO010002220.1, read as the reverse complement.
TCAGAGCATGAATATTTTATGATTTTCTTGGGAGCCACAGAAGTTCTTTTGGCTCCTTTTAAATGCATATAAATTGACAATTGTATTAGATTTTTCCTCAAATGAAGACAGTTAAAAACTATGTAGTTGCATATTACTGACAATTACTACATTACCGAAGAAAATATTACCATTTTTCAGATCTGCAATCTTTTCTCATAATTATGTAAGACACTCAGAATGTCACAAAAAGAATCCTACATTCCAGCTCTAAAATGACACACACTTATTTACATATTTATACAATGTATTTTCCTCCGATTAGTGGGACTTTCTAAAACAGGAATTGAGAATGGAAATAGTCGTGAATTGAAAATGTATTCTGATTTCCACAGATACACCATTGATTCAGACCAGGGCCAAAGCTATCCATAGAAGAATAAGCAAGTAACCTTTCTTCTAACAACAAAAAAAAAGGATGGATAAAGGGACACACATATCCACATTAAAATCAAACTCATAATTTAGATTTTCTTTAAGAAAAATAAGAATCTTAAAAATCAAATACTTTCAAGGCACGGTCATTCAAAAGCCTGCATTTTTGTGTTTTATCTGTTTCTTTGCTCTTTTCTTTCTCCAGCTCGTTTACATATTTGTTCAATACGTTTCTTTGGCAGCTGGGTATTAAACACTACATTAGGCATTGGTGTGGTAACTGCAAACACAACAGTCATAGTGCTTGCCTACCTTCATATACCTCATAAAAAGGCTGTAACAGAAGAGAATTTAAGGTAGGTGGTACGTAAGTAGAGGGAAAAATATTTTGTGCCAAGGAAACAATGTGTATAGAAGCAATAATGCGGAAAATAAGTACTATAAGTCACCCCATCTTGAGGCAAAAGATGAGGCAGCGCAGGTCTTATCAAGCAGGCTGTGCAAGGGGGGTGAACTGCATGATGTAAAATGCTTCTAGAACCATGCCGGAGACACGCAGGAAGTCACGGGTTTGGGCTTAGTTTTTGTTAGCTTGGGGAGCATATTAGAAAAGATTTAGTTTTTGTTGCTTCTTGTTTTTGTTTTTGTTAGCTTGGGGAGCATATCCTTAGAAAAGATTTAGTTTTTATTGCTTGTGGAGCATATTCTTAGAAAAGATTTAGAAGTGGAAGTGTGTGGAGGAGAGCAGAATAAGTAGCCTGGAGAGGCCAAGGGAAAGCTATGGTTTAAGGGTGAGCAGACAAAGAAATAGCGTCATACACAGGAAGTTTTTGGTGGGAGAAAATTGGGCATTTTAAACAGGATGTGTGATTTATTTGGAGGTAAGATATTTTTTCTCTCTCATAAAAACTTGCAGGAAAATATATATAAATAATGATTCTGAAGTTAGTAATTGTGAGGCATCATCAATTTAAATGTAATACTGGGGTCAAGATAGGATCTTGAGGGTACATAGAGAAATTTAAATTTAAAATGTTAAGCAATTTTTGTCCTCAGAACAAATTAGCAGTCACATGATATTGTTTAAAGGTTAAGGTATTTTCCTGGATTATTTTTGTTTAAAAAAAGTGAGTTGTAGAGAAGCAAGCAGAGGTGGAACCAATAGCTAAAAAACTTTTTTAAACCAATAGACTAAATATGGTGGCGTGGATTAATGTTCTGGTGGAGGACAGAAATGGAAAAAAGGCTGTCAGACATACTGTGGAATAAACAACAGGGTTGTATACAGTTCTGATGTGAAACGTGAGGGATTCAGCAATTGTGTGGAGAGTTGTGCTTTTGATAGGATATAGAAGTAGGAATGGCACTAGGAAGGAATGAGGCGGAAGACCAGCAGTTCAACTTTGGACATGTTATGTTTGAGATACTTGTAAGTTATCCAAATTGAATATATTAGGTGGGCAGTAGAAACAAAAAGCCTAGCCTGGACTCTTTGGCATGTCCACAGTAGTTAAAGCAGGTGGAAGAAATTGCCTACAAAGAGTGTAAATGAGTAGGAAACAAGACCCAGAGCCTGAAAGTAAGAACAGAAAAAGGGTGACTAGAAAGGAAAGAGGGGACCACAAAAGACTTGTTTGAAAAAGAAGCCAAAATAGAATGTTTCAAGGAGGAAATACATTGTAATGATGTGATTTGCATATTTCAAATTTATATCCCTTCGTTATATCCCATCTGGAGTAAGATTGGAGGAAGGAAACGTGACCAAAAGTTCTATCAACATGACAGTAGTAAATACCATGGTGGAAGTATATACAGACCTTAGAAGAGCATTTAGCACAGCTTGGAAAGGCACTTTGGCAAAAAAAAATAATAGTAATTAGATGTGGCGGTACCATGCATAAAGGGCACCGCAGGTCTAAAGGACATCCCATGTGCAAGGGCTCAATTTAGAAACAGCACTAGATCATAACAGATTCACTCCCAAGAGGAGGCTTTGAGAGTAGAACACTGCACATTTGAGGGCATGAACAAAGGGAAAGCCACATCACACATAATAAAGTGAGCCTCCTTCAATGTTTCTGGTTGTACTCTGGTTGACCTCACTAAGGAACTTCACTCATTGGACTGAGAGCTTATATTTACTTACCTTCTGGACCTGCCTCTGCACCTTTTAACACAGACATTCACTTAATACAATTAAATTAAAGGAGATAGTGCACGTAACGGATCTCGTATAGAGCCTGCCGAGCATGTACATAAAGCATGACACATGGCAAGTGCTAGTAGTGGTGATGGGATGTTAATAGTGGGCCAGAGTGGTAATTACAGAAACAGCTGAGGAAGCACAATCAGCTGCTCTTGACTATTTAATTTTTCCCAAATTTTAGATTTCTAAAAATGTATTTATTTCCATTTGTAGTTTATTTTTACATAGCAATATCATGGATCGGTGTATTACGTACATTCTTATGGCAAACTTGCTGGTGAAAACATTTTAGCAATTTTGATGAAATACATTTATCTTTTGAGAATACTATGTAACATTATAGTTAAGTTTTAACTAACAAAGCAAGAAAATCTCCAAATGTTTAATTTTCACTTATTAGAACAGAAATAAAATGATACCCTAGTATTAATACACTAAAGCTTCTAATATTAAAGAAAGATGTCCACTTTACAAAGAATATATATTTCTTTTTTTTTCTTTTTTTTCTTTTCTTTTTTTTTTTTTTTTTTTGGTGCTGGGAATTGAACTCAGGGTCTTGCGCTTGCTAGGCAAGTACTCTAATCACTGAGCTAAATCCCCAGCCCAAATATGTATTTCTTGCATACAACCTAACTGCCTTGATAAATCTCATATACATGGTTTTTGCTTTCAATTTTTCTTTTTGCTTTCAATTTAGAAGAAAACTTTTTCATGTATGATTTGCAGAGAAGCAAAAAATTTATTCTTAATTTCTCTTTAGATGTATAGACTTTATTATAAATTGTCTTTTTAAAATAATAGAACAGTATACTTTATTAAAATTTTTAGTTACATTTCAAAATGAATGACATAAGTGAAAGATATTTGAAAATCCTTCAGAAATTATACCAAGAATGACCGCATACTTTAAAAGAGATTATATATGTTGAAATTTATGTGCAGTCATCAACAGTGACCTTAATGAAGAATAGCAGATTATGTATGCAGTTAATGCCAAATTCAACCCTTGTCACCTTTCCCACAGGCTGTCTGCCTTTAGATATTCTCTACAAATTGTACTGTCACCAGCAGATATGGAAAGTGTTGGCCGATGTGAGAGGATTAACTGTTCCAGTTAGGAGGTCCAGCTGGCTAATGGGATTCACTTTAGTTTGTTGTCAGATTCAGTCTAGCATATTTAATTTTTCTTCCCTTGAAAGAATAGCTTTTCATAGAGATTCTGTGCACATATAGCCCATGAACCTGGTGCAGTAAAAAGTTGAATAATTCAGACTCCCTGTTTATCTCCAGCAATACAGACAGCTACAAAGAAAATGTTACAATACTTTTGCTTTGAGGATGTATATATGTGGTCCTTTTAGACCCAGGATAGTTCATTTCACCCTGATGCAATTCACAAAGAACCATATGAAGTTACAATGCGGCCATAATGCCTCTTCTTCACTCATTCCCTCAGCATATGCTGATTAAACTGCTCTGTTCTCAGTGGCAATAGTCTTGACCCCCTTCACAGTGTGATCTGGAGGAGGATAGATAATCTCACCCTTTGTTACTGATCTGTATTAGTTCCATTGGGTGGCTATCGAGGCCATGTAATCAAGCTATTTGCTGGTAACTGAAGTTAAAAATTGAACAGTACAATTTTGTATCTAATTTCAAAGATGGCTCTCCCTCAAATTCAATTTATAATGTCATTTGATTTCAATTATTTTTTAATGATACCAAAGATAGATTTATAGTTGAGAAAACCTCTAAAGGAAGAGTTAGTACAATGGGTGAAAATAACAGAAATAATGTCAGAAAATAACACAGGGTTGTCTGAATTGAAATCATAGAAGATAAATCAAAAAATGAGATTAAAGCCGTTACACAAACACTAGATATTTTTAAACTACTTAAGTGTATCAACAAAAATGATTTAAACTTGTGTCTCTTTCTATTAGAGAAGGGCCCTTACCTGTTGCCAATAATTCAGTTACATTCAAAGTGAATTTACCAATCCCAGCTTTTACTTTTACGCTTAGTTTTTACTAAAATCAATGAAATACAAACTTGGAAGGGCATGCTATGAGCCCTGTAGAGTGTCCCGAGATGATTTATCTCATCTGTGTTCCCTTTAAAGGGAAGCATTCTGTGATGAAATTCAGCCCCATGTCTTATTGACTGTATGCCCTTCAGCTAATTAACTTTCCAAGCTTCAGTTTCACAAAATAAGAAATGAAGAGTATGGGTTTAAATGAGATATGAATACAAAGTGTTTATACACTAATCTCCCTTTTTAGAGTACTGCAGTTTGTTTTTCACTAGACTTTCACATTCTTGGTTAGATTAATTCCTTAGTACTTAGTTTTCATTGCTGTTATTATGAATGGTATTGTTTTGCTAATTTCTATCTCAGTGGGCTTATTAGACATTAACCATATACTAGGCAATTATATGAACACCCTATACTTGGATAAGTAGAACCAATAACTGAAAATGACCATACTTCCAAAAGTGATAAACAGATCTGATGTAATCCAAATCAAAATACAAACAGCATTACTCATAGAATGAGAGAAAATATTCCTAACATTCATATGGAACCAGGAGAAACACAGAAGAGCAGAAACTATCCTGGGTAAAAAAGAGCAGATGAGGAGGCATCAAACCCTGGATTTCAAGTTATATTACAAAGCTATAGTAATAAAAGCACCATGATACTGGCAAAAAACAGATGTGAGGGCCCAAAGAATAGAAGAAAAACAACCCTAGACACATTTGATCACCTAATCTTTGATAAAATGGCCAAAAACATGCTGGAGAAAAAAGAGCCTCTTTAGCAAATGGTGCTAGGAAAACTGACTGTCCACATGCAGAAGATTGAAGCTAGACCCATATCTCTTACCGTGTACTAAATTAAACTCAAAATAGTTCAAATCTGTAAATACTAAAACAGAAACATAACCTTCTGGAAGATAAGGTAGGTGAGCCTCTTGATGTCATAGGTGTAGGCAAGGATTTTCTGAATAGAATCCTGACTGCACAAGAAATAACATCAAGAACTAACAAATGAGATTGTATCAAATTAAAAAGCTTTTGTACAGCAAAGGAAAAACAATCAACAGAGTGAAGAGACAGCCTACAGAATGTGAAAAAAATTTTATCAGCTACCCCCCAGACAGAGGAATAATATCTAGAATATACAAACAACTCAAAAAAATTAAATCACCCCAATAAAAGATCCAAATAAAAATGAGCAACTGATTTCAAATAGATACTTCTCAGAATAAGTACAAATGGCCAATACATTACAAATGTTCAACATCATTGGTCATTGGAGAAATGCAAATTAAAACAACATTGAGATTCCTTCTTATCCCAGAAAGAATGATCATCGTCAAGAAATCAAATAATAACAAGTGCTGGTGATGCTGCAGGAAAAAGGAAACTTCTATTAGTGAGAATGTAAAATAGATCAACAACTGTGGAACTCAGTATGGAGGTTTCTTAAAAAACTAAAAATAGAAATTTCATTGACTACTCCCCTTCTAAGTATCTTCCTAAGAGAGTGAAAGATACCATATTAGAGTGGTACATACATACCCATGTTTATAGCAGCACAATTCATAATAGTGGTATCTTGGAAGCAGCCTATATGTCCATTAACAGATGACTGGATAAAGAAAATGTGGTATTTATACACAACACAGTATTACTCTGCCATAAAGAAAGATAAACACAAATCATTTGCAGGAATACGGAAGCACCTAGAATCCATAATGTTAAGTGAAAGAAATCAGATACACAAGTTTAAAAGTTATATGGTTTCTTTTATATGAGAAACCCAAAGTGTACATAGAACAAAGAGCAAAGTAAAAGATTCAAAATGGGAAATAGGAGATAGACCTTTTACAAATGGGCAGAGGACTCAGAGATGGAGAGGATCTAGCTGACATAATCATTTTAACAAAAAATTTTCCCATATCCTGAAGTCAGCCTACCCATTATAAATAAATTGAGTTGCCTTTCTTACTGTGTATTAGTGGCATTATAGTGTGTTTTACAGTATTACAAACAAGAATATTGCCACTATTTCTTTGTTTCTTTTCCAACATATTCGTCTCTTTATGATTACTACTTAGACAATGTCATTTACCTAGAAAATTCTCAGGATATATTTTCTTAATTAATCAGTTGGTTAATTACTGGTATGAAAGTTGATCATTTTTTCTAAGGATTTCTAGTGATTCTAACAACAAAAGACAACAAAGACAAATTGTTCAAGTTGTAATCAGAAATATTTATATTCTCATGTTACAGAGTAAGTTTTTCATGGTGGATGTAAGAGGTTTTTCAAAAGATTTATATTTTTAAAGAATTATATTTAAATCTCCCATGTGGCTCAAACATGTTTCTTACTATAAAGTTATGAGGACTAGGTTATATCATGTATTTAATTGTCTTCCATCACAGATGTATTTATTAAATAAGTAACATATTTATTAAATACCTGCTGCTTGCTCAGCAGAGTAATATGGCTCATTATCTTACAGAAAGAGTAAAATCACCCATGACTATTACCCCGTCACTGCTATCTAACACAAGTCAAAGGTGTTCACTGTACTTTTTGTTCACAAGTAGATATGACTGTTGTCACACTTGTAGTTATGAGTAGTAGTTCATAATCATTTCGATTCATTTGGGCTTATGATCGTGTTTCCAGTAGCTTCAACCATTACTTACAGGATGGTTCTAAATACTGCTCTGTCGTCTGCTTCACTAGATATATCTCTGCTGTTCTCTTATTTAAGGACTACCTTCATCCCTGCATGAAATTTATTCAACAGTGCTTCATGACATTGTTATAATTATCTAGAATTTCAGCGCTAAACTCAGGAGATTTGAAAACAGTACTCTCCATCTGTAGATCATTCAGTATTGTCTCAACTTTACAACGTGTATTGTTGAATCACAAAAACAGATGCAGCTAAATCATCCATAGATCAATGAAGATCAGATTAAACCCACAATTGTCAAAGTAAAGGTACAAAATAACAGCCATCACAATAATACTGTGCTTGGGGACGTGAGATACATACTTTGCCCTTCAATATGGTATTCAAGACAAGCCATCTCAACTCTTCTGTTCAATATAAATGGAAATAAAATTTCTCCCTATATCATTCATTATGACAGTGGCGTTTTCCCATCTTTTCCAGTGATCACTTATTCCTCTATGCTTTGGACATAGAGTCTGCCAAAAGTGTGATTTATGCCAATTTTTTTTCCTTCTAATTTACTTTGAGGAAATAAAATGAACTTTGCTCTATTTCCTGCAAGGATTATATCCTCAGTTCTGCAGGAAAAATACTCAAATTAGATTTCTTTGCTCTTTCCATTTTTGTCAGTTACTTTTGAACAACTATCATTGTTCAAATGATAAATGACAATATATCAAAAGTACCAAATATAGTTTCAACTCTTTCATAGCTCTTGATAAACAAAAACAAGAGGAAGATCCCTTATTTAAACACAGTATACACATATCATGGATTACATGTATAATTGTTTATTTTAAATAAAACAGTTCTTATCTATTTATTAGACTATTTAGAGATTACAGTATTTAATCTCTCTGAAATGAAAATAAATGTAACACGTGTCTGGTTTTACAAAATTAAAGAGCAACACCAAGATACTGAATACTTGGGAAAAAATACTTTGTTTCAATTTCTCATTCTTATTTCGGTTGCACACCAAGAAAGGCCTATGGTAATAGGACTCCATGTCTATCTCTATAAGGAAAAATGGAGAAATTATAAAAGAAACCACTTATTTTGATCAAGTTAACATAGTAATTGAAAATATACACTACTTAAATATATATGTATAGATGTGTATACACACAGGCAAACTTATATTTTGGGTAACGTATGCATTACAGGTATGAACATGAAAATATATGCCACATGATGTATTTGAAGTAGAAAGTATATATTACTAAAGATTTTCCTATTTTTTATACACATAAAACACTGTGTCAAAACATGTGTTGACAGAGAAGTTGTATAAAATAAAATTTAAATATTTGTTTCAATAATCAACCTATTTTCCCTGTGTGGGAGATTTAATATGAAATTCCAAGTTTGAACCAGTAATTCAGAGTTCCAAATAAAAATTTTATTTCACATTACAAACGTATCAGAAACCATCCATTCATTTATTCCTTTAGAAAATATATTTGCAGAGCAACAACTTTATGCCAGGCATTATTCTAAATATCAGAACTCTCATGAGAAAACAAATGAATTAGAATCTGAAAAACCCAGAAGATTAATTGAAAAGATGAGATCCTTTTTTTTTTCCTGGATAAATAACTATTTTGAATTATTCACTTAATATTACCTAAATCTTAGTTGACAAGCCTGGGGAATATGTGTCTGTGTTTCTTCGTGTGTATCATGGTCCAAAGTAGAAATCACAAACCCTGTAATCTCTTCACCTACTGAGAATTCAAGCAAGCTACTTTATTATTATGAGCTTTGATTCCGCTGTTAAATTGTAATGCATTACCAAGTTGATGAGAAAAATGCAATTAGGAAACAATTTAAATACACTGCAAAGTACTTTAAGAAAAGTACGCAAAGGATGACATGGAACAAAAAGCCCTCAAAAGACAAAAACATTTGCATTTTTTAATAGCCATTCTCCCAACAATTTAAAGAATAGTTTTGAGATACCAATAAAAAGAATATTACAAATGTCTAGGTGAGAATAACGGGTCCCTCACACTGGCACTGGGCAGTGAATTTGGAGAATTAAAAACTGACTTGAGGGATACATACAGGTTGAATTAATTGAACTTGGCTGATAAACAGTATGACAGAAAGAAAAATAAGTGACAAAGAGTCATCTAGATTCAGATTGAATTGGGTACCATTAATTAAGATAGAAGTAAGAAATAGAATGAGATAGATAAGAAAATTACCAGAGTAGGAAGAGATTTGATTTCTGGAGGCCTTTGGAATATACAGCTGGAAATGTCCTATGAGCGACTGGAAATGTAGCTGTGGCACTAAAGAGAAAGAATGGAGCAGATAATAAATATTTCTGAATTACTATTCATTTGTTCAATAAATATATATGGAGTGCCTGCAGTATCTCTCAGCACTGGGAACGTCTCTGCTTCAAGTAAGTTATATTTTATTCAGAACAACTTTTTAAATGATACAATTTTTGATTTTGCGATAAATTTTAAAAAATCAAGTCAAAATGCACAAGCAAAGGTTTAAATGTTTGAGAGAAGTAGAGCCAAGGGTTACAAGAGACAATATGAGAGCTACATGGCATTAGAGTTCGGGGAATAATGAAGGACCTGGGAATCTTCTTATTATTGTAATGATTGAAGGAGCAAGAAGAACGGGCAGAATGAGATCAGCCAAATCCTGAGGTTTTCAGAGCAGAAAACAGTGATGAGGCTGGTATTTTTGAAGTAAGGAAGGGTTGGGTTGCTTTTGAAATACACAGAGGTTGGGGGGTTTTGTGTATGTGCAGGTGGAAGACACTAGGAAATGAAGCATGATAGGTGAGTGCTCGCCACTGAGCAAAATTCTCATCCTTTTCTTAATGTTTATTTTTGAGGCAGGGTTTTGCTTAGTTGCTTAGGAACTTGAGATCCTACTTCACCCTCTCAAATAGCTGGGATTATAGATACGTAGCTTTTTCTCGACCTCTATTTCATGGCTAGCAGAAGTGTAAAATTACTCTGGCATGAGGACATTCTTTTTGACTTCTGGCAGCAGTGGTTGCAGGAGGAAAAGCATGTATCAAGGTCTCAGGACATAAGATAACTACTTCCCTTTATTTATCCCTGAAGGCATTTGACAAAATTGTGCACCTGTCTTCTCAGTTGGAGTGCAAGCCTCTTGAAAGCAAGCAATCTCATATTAATTTTGTGATTCCAGTGTTTGCCAACGTACTTGGCACAGAGTATCCTCTAAATCACAATTTATTATATAAATGAATCAATGGCATAAGAAATGATGAGCTGACAGATGATTAAGTTAAACAGTCTATATTTGTGGTAAACTGAAAACTGTTACACATATACATTTTGATGTGTTGAATGACTCTATCCTAGTTTTTTGAAATTCCTAGTGATGTTTCAAAATGTATGCGTAACACTGAGACACATTTGTTCAACAACATCTGTAAGAAGACATTGTCCTCTTCCCATTATTTCAGCATTAAACACATTTGGTTAGTATTCTGATCATTGAAACCAGTTAGATCCAAGAAACACTAAATGCCCACCCCTGAGTCTTTCTTCAGCCAACTCTAGCCATTGACAAATAAGAACTGAACACCAAAAAAAAAAGAACACATAGAGCAAAGCCAGATTATGAAAGGAAATAGAACAGATCTCTCTCTTTTTCTTGGACCAGATTTTAAAGAGTCCATCTGTGCAGGTCTGCAGTAGCTCCTAGACAGAGTGGCAGTGTGTAGCTGGACCACCTCATGGAACGAGACCTCTGTGAGTCCAGGGGATGGGGTGAATAATGTCCATGAACTCCAGTATTCAAGCTGGATCCTGCTCCAGGTTATTTGATATTTGGTTTGAACTGTTGTGTATATATTATATGTGTATGTTTTTAAGCATTTGATCCTGTCTGCTCTGGCAGGAAGACTTCCGTGCACTTGTGTTTACCCGTTCATGTGTAGGAGCTTTGAAAAGGAACAGACACGTGAAACCAGAGTGATACTGCAGGTGCATCACTAGGGAGAAGTCAGATGGTTTGATTCTGGTTCTTCCTGGCAGGACTTCAACCTGCAGACAAGCCAAAGGTTTTTATTCCCAAGTTATTCTCATTTCAACGCCTATTTTGTATACTTCTGGTTTTATCTCTCTAAGGATGGTGGCATTTCCTCACATTATTCTCTGTAATTATTTATAACAATTCCTATTAGCATTTAAAAACCATTTTACTAAACTACCAATCAGGTTCAAGCATAAAAAACAGGTTTTTATCAAAATTCAGTATTTATCATTTGCTTAGATCCATGTTTCATAAACCTGTTTCTCATACTATTAACATGTTCTAAAAATGAATTTTTTGGAGGAACACATTTTAAAATAATGGGTTAAAAGAGACATTTCTTAGCACTTCTTGGAGCTTTTAATATATGTGTTTTCTTTATGATTCTCACAAGGGGTGCAACCATGACTTTTTAGTACTTACTTTATTCTGGAATTTCAGATATTATTCACAAGATAAAGCTGGGAAATACTTATCTAGGTGATTAGATTTTTCTTTTATCTTAATGAAGTAAGGAATTATAAAGATAACTTATGCTTATATTCTATCGTAAGGCCTTCTACCTGATTTTAATGTTAAAATTGTTGATTATTCTTCAGAAAATCAATGTACTAGTTTCTTTATTTCTTTTAATTATCTGTCTGTTGTCTGTCTATCCATATATCTACCAATCTGTCTTAAATTGATCCACACCTTCCTCTTTCATCAAGTCTTCGTCAAATTAGATGTTAAGTGTATGCTGTCAATCTCACATGAGCAGTTGGAGAACCGCCCGTTGAGTCCATCACCTTTAATTCTATGTATGAGGTATGGTTAAAGAAAAAATCTGCAATGAATGCTTAAATAAATTTTAAAAAATACTACAGTGAAAGAGCCATTCCCACTGAACCTTCTCGAAATACTGCCCTTCATCCTTGCCATTTTCAGAAGCATTCTCAGAGACCTCTTTCGTGACTGTCTTTTTGTGACTGCATGAATCCTTCAAAATGTTCATGGCAGTTTTGGTCAAATAAAAACATTAGGGCGTATTCTGTCCACCTCATTCACTGGATCTGACACTGTGCAGCTTCTGGCTCTTCCCCAAAGCCGGTGACCATAAATGTTTTAAATTGACTCAGAACAACAAGGCAGGCAGGACAGTGCAACTAAAGACCCACAAAGGAGGACTTTGAGGATTATTTCAGAACGTGGAAAGAATGAAGGAGTGTGTTTGAAATGAGGAAGATTATTTTGGGGTGATTAATGCCAATGAAATGTGTTTCTTAATGTAGTAGCATTTTTAAATTTAAACATTCACTGTATGTTGTGATCACATCTTATATATATCTCTTAATATACATATTCTATATTTTATATAGGTGTCATATAAATACATATATTTGTGTTTTATTTTGCTTACTAGACGAGTGATCATTTGAAAGTAACTAATCTCTAAGGTCTTACTTTGAGAGATATAAAAATAGGAATAGTAGTATCTACATCACATAGTTCTTATAAACAATATATAAAAGCATCCCTGTAAAGCATTTAGTAAATATTCCAGACCTCACCATCACATAATTATTCCCCACGGTCATTGGTACCATTCAGAACAGCAGCAGTCTTTTTCCTATTACCAGTCACATATGTCCTTCCTGGAGTCATGTTTTGGCCTGCACTGGACCAGTATTTTCATACCTTTGGCCCATTTTTTCATTGTTGCTAATCTTTTGGCTCAGTGAACGCAGATGAGTTTAAATTTCCGAGGAGTGACTTTGACCAGGGATGTGTTTATGTTACACATGGGCAACAGGTGTGAACACATGGTTTGTATTTAGATAAAAGTGACTTGACGGGAGTCTCCAGGGAGTTATCATTACCTAATAGGTTTCCTTAATGACCAGTCAATTAAAGACTTGTGTTTGCAAAGTGCTTTGCCATCACTGTTTTCCTTTCAATTCTCTGGGCCATTACTACCATTTTACCAATGAAACAGAGATACAGGAAGGTTTATTGACTTGCTTTTGACTACAAAGCCTGAAATTCCAGGCACTCCTGAGGTTTGGGCCTCAAAAATCCTGCAGTTCTAAGCAAACAGGGTTAGACCTTATCAACAGACACAAAAGAGATCAAGAATTAAATGAAGCCTGATCACAAACCTTGAGCGGCCTTAACAACTTTGGGGTCTGCAAAATAGTCCTGCTGTAGTCCCCAAATCACACCATTCATAGTCTTCCTCTAACAATCATGATTCAGTGATTATATTACTGAGCAGTATCAGAATCATCCACCACAGGTACCAAAGTTTCATCTTAATACATGAGCTGTCTCGGCACAAAGCACTTGCTTACTTCTAATCATTAAGAAAGAAGAGAAGCATTCCCTGTAGCTTCTCCGTGAACATAGTAAATACTGCTGCATAGCTATAACGTGGATTTTTTTCGTAGCCAGCAATTGGGGTTTTTGTTTCTTTAGGAAGGAAATGGTTATTAATAATACTTAAATATTTTTAATTCAGGGCTTAGTTAAGGGTAGCTCCATTACAATTTTTCTCATATAAATAGCTTTCATTAAATACTGGAAGAAAATAGCCCAAAATGCAAAAAAGTGATTATATCTGAATGATGAGATCATAAAAGATTTTATTTTCTTCTTTGTATACTTAAAAAAACATATATAGAGAGTGCTTGCCTTGCAAGCACAAGGCCCTGAGTTCAATCCCCGGCACCACAAAAAAAAAAAAATATATATATATATATATATTACTATGTTCATTATGTTTCTATTTTGTAGTCAGAGCTCACACACAAAATTTAAATACTATTTTTTTATAACCTTGAATCTTTTTATTATAAGGCTAAGTATAGAAACAGACTGTTAGCTTCTCTTAAACATTATTTCAAGTTTTGATTTTTACTTTTGGATCCTCTGTTTGGACATTTTACATGCAAGATAATATTTTCCTAATACATTTTTAGCGTTAGGGTAATATAAGTATTATACATGACTAGGCAAGGTACATTTTAAATGTTATGAATAACATATGAACATTTTAAAATAAAATATGCTAGTAGAAATTTATTGTGTCAGTTCTGTATATTACCATAGACAATGAAAATAAAACATAAGATAGAATCTCTATCCCTCTGCCTAAATATCCCTTATGTTTTACCTCACTATTTCAGGAACGTCCTAAATGTTACTCTTCCAACAGACTATCATATTTCAAAGTAAGTGTGATTATGTCTTTGAAAGTGTCTTCATCCCTCGCTTCCTACAGGATAAAGTCCAAATATTTTAGCCTGCAAAAAAAGATCTTCTCTGATTTGGTCCCATCTCATCATTTTTGTCAGCACATCTTAAAATTAATTCTGGAGTAAGCCAAGACTCCAGTCAGCACCCCATCTCTGTGCTACTTGGTTTAGTGTTTCCTCTTTCTTCAGTGTCCTGCATGCTCATGAGGGACTAGGCTAGACACTTCTGGTCTTTCCTCTCTCCTTTTTAAAGATGAGGAGTGGTGTACATTCCTGAGACCAGTGAATAGATACATGCACTGGGTTAACTTGTTAGATGTCATCATTCTTATGTGACTTCTTGTTATGGGTTATAACTGGATGTCCCCCCAAAACCTCATGTACTCATAGGTGGGGCTTTGGGAGGTAACTAGGCTATGAGGGCAAGATAATCATCATTGGAGTAGTCCACTGATAGTTGATACCTAAAGGTGATGTTGAAACACAGAGTCTGGTCAGAAGGGGCAGGTGGCAGTGGGCATGACCTGAAGGGTTTCTCTCTCTTCTCCTGGTTCCCCGCTTTGACTTTCTCTGCTTCCCATCTGCCTTACCATGAGCAGCTTCTCCTCCACAGTGCCCCCTGCCATGCTGTGCTGCCTTGAAGTCTGTGGGCTACAGACTGAAATCTCTACAAATTGTAGGCCAATATGAACCCCTCTTTCTTTCATTTGTGGGTGTCAGTAATTGTGTCTCTGTGATGAAGAGAGTGGCTAAGACACTTCTCATCTCTCCTGAAGGTTTGCTTTAGTTCTACACTTAGACAGAAGGAGCTGGGGGATCGATGTTCTTCTGTCACTATCAGTTAAAACTGAATTAGCTGGAACTGCACCTCAGCCTAAATCCTGCTTAGTTCTACACAGAAGCCCTGCTGTATGCTTACACTACTACCCTATTTTTTAGTCCAACTCTACTAGAAAGCTTTGAACTATAAAGAAAAAAAAATGGCTGAGTAATAATAGTTGGCATAAACCCGCACCCTGAACTTACGCAGTTTTGTTATCGTCTGAGAACTAGGTGTTCATTTCAATTTGTGGCAACAGGTAGGAAATCCAGCCACAAGCACAATCGAGCCTGCTAGAAATAAAACCACATGGTATGTCTTTGTAGCTTTCAGGTTTGCCTGGGTTCTTGTCCAAGTTCTGCCACTTGTCTGGTCTTGTACAGGGCACTTGATGTCTCTGAGCTTCCAAATCATCATTTCTAAATGAAGATAATACAGTTCAGAGATGCTCTGAGTGCTAAATGCCCTGCCTCACCTACCACTATGCTAGACACACGTATGGCTTAAAGTTTGTACCTTATGTTTTAATTTGAAAGACAAATAGCATTAGCCTCTTTCTCTTATCCTTACCTTTCTTGGCTTTAACTAATATATCCCTTTCAAAAACAGTATGTAATTACACTTAAATATGTACATGCAAATTATTCATATCCCAAAGCATCCATGAATTTCATGGTGTATACATTTTTCATACTGGATTCCAAGCATTGTCTTAGGTACTGAGCAAACAGAGACCAAAATCTTCATCCTCATCAAGGTTATAGTCTAATGTGGCATGAAGAGATGGGGAAGGGAGGCAGCCACCAAAACATAATTATATAGAGAGCATATTTTATTATAATATATGCTAGAGGAGAATCAAATGGAGATGTATTTGAGAAATGTGAATGGCAGGGATTGTGTGTCTGGATAATGGAGTCAAAAAGGATATTACTGAGAGGGTCATAAGTAAGCAAAGACTTGAAAAACACTGTGGGGTCATGCATCTATCTAAGAGAGAAGATCCAGAGGATGGAACCACAAATTTAAAAATGTAGAGAAAGGGTGTGCTGTGCTTAAAGAGCACATGGGGACCATTACAGCTACAGTGAGGTGAGTGAGGGACAAAGAGGAAGAGTTGGGCCAAAGCAGGTTCCAAGGACCAGATCAATAGGACTTTGTTACAAGGAATGAGACTGTACTCTGACTGAGTGGGAAAACCACTTCAAGGCTTTGAGCAAGGGAGAGATAATGTCTTATTTCCATAGTAACTGGGCAGACCGAGGAAGACAAAGGCAGAAGCAAGGAGACCAAGAAATTGCTATCATATTAATGCAAAGTTATGTTAGTTAGGTTGTATGAGTCATTTTCCCCATTTTGGGACAAAATAACCTGACACCCACAATTTAAGGAGGAGAAGTTTATTGTGGTTCATGGTTTTCAGAGGATTCAGTCTACAGTTGCTTGGCTTGCAGGCAGAAACAGCACGGAAGAAGGGAAGGACAGAGGAAGGCTGCTAACCCTGTACCAGCCAGAAAGTAGAGAAGAGAAGAGGCGGGAAGAAGCATACACCCTTCCAGATCACACTGCCAGTGAACCACCTGCAAGCAGGCCATAGCTCCTAGCAGGACACTTAGCTACTGAGGTCATCAGTGGCCGAATCCTCTGATGAGTACAGTAACCCCATGGTCAAATCACTTTCCAAACATAGCTGACTTTGGGACATTTTAGATCCCCACTACAACAGTGGTAGGAGCAGAGTAAATAGACACAATCAGATTGCATATTTATTTTAAATGTATCACTAGTAAGATTTGCTCATGATCTCATGCGGGATAAAGAGGAAGAAGGAAGTTCACTTTCACTTAAGCTGAGAAAGTAGGTGGATAGAACTACTACTTTATCATAATGGGCAAGGTGGCAGGAAGAAAAAGCTTTGGAAAGAATCAACTTAATTCGTATATGTTAAATTTGAGATGTCTATTGACTGAAGAGGTCCAGTAGACAGATGAACATATGATACTGGAAAGCAGAGGTTCGCCCTGAATGTACAGTTTTGGGTTTTATCTGCAAATAGATTATCTTTCATCAGTAATTCTAGGTTAAAATCATGCAAGGAGACTATAGATAGAAAAGAAATATATGAGATCTAAGCCGTGTGAAATTCCAGATTTTAGAATTTAGACAATAAGTAAGAACCAGTAAAAGGGACTAAGATGAGGGCCAAAAAGGAGGGAAGAAATCCAAGAATATGTCAGATACTGAAGGTAAAAGGAAGAAAGGGTTTCCAAGAACAGAAAGTAATCACTGTTTCAAATGATGTAGCCAACGATAGTAGGATGAGGAAAGAGAATTACACATTCCAGTTAATATGCCCTTTTCAGTGGTAGTTTCCATGGCGTAGTTGGAGGAAAGTTTCATTTTAATGTATTTTAGAAAACAGAACAAACAAGAGGCAAAAAAAAGAATAGAAAGCTAATCCTGGCTGCAAAGATTGACAGGAAAATAGAGTTAAAACTAGTAAGTAGAAGTGAGAGTTTTTCTGTTTTTTATAACGGGATAAAATATGTTTATGGACCTGTAAGAATAAACCAGTAGAGGGAAGAAAACATGATAATGCAAGAGAGACATACATGTTGCAAAGTCATGTCCTCAAACTGCCAAGAGGATGAAGTGAAAGGGACAGAATCGGTATTCTTCAGGAGGGACAGTTCAGCCATGGTAAAAGCAATGCAACTTGACTCATGAGGAAGAGAAGAATGTAAGAACAAAGTTCATCAAGTTGCAGTAATGCTAGGGAAAGGTGCTTTTGAATTTTGAAGAAAAAAGTTTTTTATTAGTACACATTTGCAACACACAGTGATTACATGTACATAACACATCTTAATTCTTTTTTCATTCCATTCTCTTCCCCTATAGAAATAAGATATCTGTATGATATGAGAGTATTCTTATTATAATTCTTCCAATACTAATTATATTCTTCTATAATTCTAGCATTGTCTTATAAGAAGTAATTATGATTATTGACCATAAAGTTTTAGCTGAGAGAGGATGGGAACCAGGAAATAGTTGGCAGAGACAGTGAAAAGGTAGTAGGATCAACATATTGCAGATATGTGGGCAGTATAAGAATTTTAGAGGAGCTGACTGAAAATATAGTAAGCTTGAAATCAAGATGCTGTGTGCAGTAGTAGTCTCCAGCTGATTATTGAAGGGAAGATATTGGAGTCAAAGACTGGTTGCTCCTTACATATTTTGTATATGGAGAGTATTTTGAAATTTCTTTAGCCACATTATAGTAGGTTTCGGCATCTCTTACTTAGCCTCCTGGGTGTCACAAATCTTTATTCCTTTAAGAAAAGCTTTTGGCAAGTGGTGAAGTCAATCCTCTGCTCTCAGTTCTATTTAGTATCTTTCAGTCAAAATTCACTCTTGAACTTACCTGCTAAACTTTCTGACACTCTTATCCCTTCCTCAATATAATTTTAGCCACAAGTCCTTTAGAAACAATTTTATTCCTGAAGATAAAAGAGCAATCTTTGACCTTGACCTTCTAAGTAAAATCACCAATCAGGCTTTCACCACACTCTGTCCTGGCTGTAACTTGGCCCCCTGCCTGAATCCTTTGTCTTCTCCAGTTACCCCTTTGTCTCCTCTTCCGCAGCCCCAGCGCCTTCTTTTCTGTTGGTACTGTTCTTTCTCCTGATGCCTCGCCAGCATGGCTCATTATATTGTATTCTGTAAAGCTAACAAGGTAGCTAGTACTAGGGGCAGAGTTGCAAACACATCTAATGATCTTTTTTGTTGTATATGTTTGTGATACATAATGAATACATTCATTGTGGGTTGCTGATGCATATACATGACACATCTTGATTGTTTTTCCATTCTCTTCCCTCCCCCTCAACATCTCTTGGTCCTTTTTTCATTGGCAAAACATCTGTCTCCCTATTTGCTATTGTCTATTTTTATTTTATTCTTTGTTTAATGATCTTTTTAAAACTGGATGACCAGTTACTAGCTGAACCAGAGCTGGAATTCAGGTCTCCTGCCTTCCAGTTGCAAGCATTTTCCAATTCACTTACTGCCAAAACAGACAAGTGTATGCAGCCCACCCCCACAGAGAGAGAAAGAAAAGCGGGGTGGTTTACTGGGTGAAAATCAAGTATCTACAGGAAGAAGTTGATCCTAACCTCAGTGTGCTTCTGAAAGGGGTCCAGTCAGCTATGGAACACCCATGAGGGCCCCTAGTGTATGACTGATATATATATCTATTGACTGAAAAAATATTAACTTTTCATTGCTGGGGATTTTCCCCAAATCAAAACTACATTTTTAGTTCCTTTTTCTAAATGCATCTGAATATCTACAATACTTTAAAATAGCATTCAAATATATTAGCATGTTTCATACCCTCTTTAATTCATGTTCACTGTTATTGTTAATTATTAACCATTATAAAAGCAGTTCAGAATGAGAAACATCATCTAAAATACAAAATCCTTCAAAGTACATTATAGCATTCCTGTTTTACAGATGAAAAAACTGAGGTCACAACTTTAAATTATTTGTAAAATGTCAGAGACCAAGATCAGAGCCAGGATCTGCCTCCCCCTTATATGCCCTTTCCAAAACACAAGTTCACAATCACAAAGAAGACATGGACTTTTCTTATCCCTTTTATCCATAAACCATTAATTTTTAATGGCCTAACCACAAGAAGTATTCTCATAAAAATGAGAAGAGAAAGAAGTAATAAAAGTGTAATTTTCCATTCCATCTGATTAATGAGAAACAATAAGGGACTAGAGCAATTGAGCAAACACTCTAAAATTAGAATCCAACTAGATCTTAAAATAGTCAAACTCTGATCAGCAAAATCATTTACATGATATTTACAATGTCACCAGTTTTTGTTGTCACAGAATTGCAGCATTACATTATTAGTAAGTCTACATAATCATTTTAAAATCACTCATTTCCTCAGAATTAAATTAAATGCTGCTTATGACTTCAGGGAATATGTTAACTCCTTGGATTACAAATACTTTAAAAGGTATTCACTTTTAAGTATAAGATTATGCAGCATCACTGATAATTTTAAAAATTCTGTTTAACAAAATGTAAGGAAATGCTGTTTATGATCTTACCCCCAAACTGGTCAAAATGTGCAACAAATAAGAAATTAGATCTATTTTGATCTATATTATATTCCTGTTTAATAGAATTACAAGTCCAAAATCTATAGACAGTTATAAAAGCACAGTTACTTTTCTGATTATCCATTAAACAAAATGAATATTAACATTTCTCCCTTGAAAAAGAAATACTTTAGTTTCGTTGGTATTTTCAGAGGGATTATATTGAATCTCTGTAAATTACTTAAATCGGTATGAACATTTTAACAATATTGCAAACAATGGTCACGTAATTGTGGTGAGTAGAAAAATCTTAAATACCACATTGTTTCTCTGGTATGAGAAAAACTATACTATAACATTTTATCTGATATCAATGGTACAGTAATTACCTAATATCAAAATGTGTAAATATTTTAAAGAATCTAACAAGTAATTTGATAATAAAAGGCAAAGTGTACTAAATTGTGATAACTTTTCATAAAATATAGAAAGTAGATAGCAATAAGTATTATTTATACTGCCCTTAGTTTTCAAATCTATCTGGACATGTGTACTAAAATCGAAATGAACTTACATGTTAACACATAAAAACATACAAATTATACACATTAATGTGATGCCATGTAATGTTTAAATCAAGCTAAATGTCATTTTTTCTCAAACATTTATTGTTTATGGTGAAAACTTTCAAGATCCATTTTTCCATCTCTTTGGAATGTATCAGACATTATTATCTATTGCCATCCTACTCTGCAGTAGCACATCATAACTTTTCGTTCCTAACTACAACATAGTACCCATTGATCGCCCATGCCACAACCCAATCTCAACCCCCACAGCCTCTGATAAACACCATTTTACTCTCAACTTCTGAGATCACCTTTTGTAAGTTCCACATATGAGATGAGGTACTTATTTTTCTATGCCTAGCTAATTTCACTTAATGTAATGATCTCCAGTTCCATCTGTGCTGTCATATATGAGAAAATTTCATTTTTAAGGCTTAATAGTATTCCATTGCATATATATATCATATATTTTTATCCATTCATTAATCAGTGGACGTTTACTTTGTTTCCACTTATTGACTATTATGAGTACTGTTGGAGTTAACATGAGAAGAGGATGTCTCTTTGACATACAGATCCCATTATTTGACATATATAACCCGTGGGGTGATTGCTGGATCATATAATTATTCTAGTTTTTTGGGGAACAAAAACAGTTTCCATACAGTTTCCATAATAGCTGTATTAATTTACATGTCTACCAAAAGTATTCCCTTTTCCCCACCTTTTATCTTTTGGATAATAGTCATCCTTAGCATGCTATTTTGCAGTGTGATTTTTTTCATTTATCATTTACTGATGATTAGTGATGTTGAAACATTTTCAGATTCCTGTTGGCCATTTTATGTCTTTGGTTACAGTACTATCCATTTATGATCGGATTATTTGTCTTTTTGCTATTGAGGTTTTGGAGTTCCCTGTGTATTCTGAGTATCAGCTCCTTGTTAAACAGTTTACAAATATTTTCTCTCGTTCTGTAGATTGTGTCAACACTAGGTTGATTGCTTCCTTTGCTATACAAAAGTTTGTTTGTTTGTTTTAGTTTGATATAATCTCATTTGTCTTTTATTTTTATTTTTTTTTTTATTTCATGTGTTTTCCAGTCTTTTTTTTTTTTTTTTTTTTTTTTTTTTTTTTTTTTTTTTTTTTTTTTTTTTTTTTTTTTTTTTTTTTTTTTTTTTTTTTTTTTTTTTTTTTTTTTTTTTTTTTTTTTTTTTTTTTTTTTTTTTTTTTTTTTTTTTTTTTTTTTTTTTTTTTTTTTTTTTTTTTTTTTGGTGCTGGGATCACCCTCGGGGCCTTGTGCTTGCTAGGCAAGTGCTCTACCACTTGAGCTAAATCCCCAGCCCAAAAATTCCTCACCTATTCCAATGTCCTGAAGTGTTTCCCCCAAATTTTCTTTCAGTTCTTCTACAGTTTCAGGTCTTACATTTAAGTCTTTAATCTATTTTGACTTCATTTTGGGAACTAATGAGAGACAGAAGTCTAGTGTCTTTCTTCAGCATAAGGATAGCCAATTTTCCCAGCACCCCTACTAAAAAAGCTGCACTGAAAAAGCTGCCTTTCTCTAGTACATGTTCATAGCATATTTGATAAAAATCAGTTGCTGAAAATCTAGGGGTCCAGGTCTACACTCTCTGATCTGTTCTACTGGTCTACGAGTCTGTTTTTATACCACGAACTTCCTGTTTTGAATGCTACCCCTTTGTGGCATAGTTTAAAATCAGGTAGTATAATGTTTCCTGCCTTGTTCTTTTTTGTACAAGATGCCTTTGACTGTTTTGGGTGCTTTCATATAAATTTAAGAATTGTTTTTTTCTAATTTTTTGAAGAATAGTATTGGAATTTTGATAGGGCTTACAGTGAATCTGTTGATTGCATTAGGCAGTATGGACATTTTTACAATATTGATTCTTTCAGTCCATGAATATGGGATATCTTTTTTTTAGTTGAAAATAAGATCTAATTCTGTAAAAGAGAATCTATTTCCTCAGTTGCATGTTTTCTACTTTCCCTGTTGAAATACACTTTTTCTTCAGATCTGTAGGAAGGAATATCATTTAGGCGAACAACGAAAAAAGAGGAATGTTTGATTTCCGATGGTTGATGACTTATTTTACACTTTAAGATTCCAAATGCCTTTGAAAACTGGTTATAAGAAATGTGATATTGATAATAGGAGAAATATAATATCCAACCTACTAGATGTCAGATGTGCTAAATTTATGTCCACTGAAATCAAAGAATGAATTCTAAAGAACAACAGAGGCTAAGAGTAGGAAAGTTTTATTGAGCTAGCTCCTGAGAGACAGGAAGGGTCCTGGGTGGGTTGCCACAGACACCCTTTGACAGGGGTAATTTAGACAACAAAGTCACAATGCAGGTACAACTTGGGTTAAACTATAATCAGTCTATAGGATTAAAAGTATAGCTGCTTAGCTAATGTTGATCCAGTAGGGAAGCAGGGCATGTAGCAAAGGTATATGACTGACATCATTAACCTCGGTTTATCTATGACTTCTAAAACAGGAACATTTTGGGGAAGGGGTGTGTCCAGATGTCCTGGTCACCCACTTTAATGGACTGGGTGGTACTAATTACAGTATAGTATCAAGTCCTTGTCCTTTAGGGAAGCATGTATGCCTGGTCATTGCATCTTTATCTTGGGCCTGGCCTTCTTCAGATGCACCTCCAGCTACAATTCTGGTGTCTTTTTCACTGACTTCCTTGAAAGCCCAGTCCCTCTCTCACTGTGTATTAATATCTGTCTAACTCAGCCACCTGTAGTAGTTCATCCTCTGAAGAGCTGTATCTAAGTGGAGGTAGTGAGAATGGGTAAAGTTTTAATCTAGCTGCTTCGAGCTGAGAGAGATCAGTGTAGGGGAGACAGTAGTCGGGGCCTTCTCCAGAAAGCTAATCTAATGGACCTTGGAAAGAAGTCATGCTGCAGTTTAGGAGTTATGAACTCCCTTTACAAGGTCGATCTAGTGGATCCTAGTAAAAGGAGTCTGGCACATTTATTGATGGTTCCATCTGAATAATCACTTGGAGTTTGGCATCCTCTAAGTAAGAATAAACAAAATTTTTCAAGAAATTATAGCATGTATGCCCAAAGAGTGAGTACCACAATGAAAAGGTACATAAGGGAAAAGAGCAACATCCAGACACTGCTCTTAAGGGACTGGAATAGCAGTTGTAACCAGCTGGCTCCTAGACCTGTCTATTGTTGGAGGTTATCTGTAAGTCTAATATGACTTCAAAGCGTTTTTCACCAGATCTGAATTATTTATCTAAAGACAAAAATAATTTTACTTATTAGTGCACAAGTGCCTCCAATTTTAGCAGTAAGAAGATAGTTTTGTGGTTTTGAAGGAAAATTTTACCTAAGGAATTTAAAGATTCTTGCTGAACTTTTGCAGTTTCCAATGTAGTTTTCTAGCCTCACTGAGTAATCTAAGCCCCCTTTTTGTATGCAGCCTTTATTGCTATGGTAATATCTTTATGTACCTTTTGGTTATACTTTTCAGCTGTATGTTTAAGAGCAATTTAAAGTAAGACCTGTGTTAATCAAAAGGAATTTCTCTCTATCAAGGTCAGTTAAAGCTCTTCAGATGTTACTTTTGGAACCATATACAGAGCCTTTCAGTTCCTCTGTCAAGTGTCAGCTACCAGTATGAGCCATGGTATTGCTTGACCATGTGCCTTCTTGTGGAAGTAGAGGAGGTGTTTTTCTCTCTGGTGTCCCTCGTTTTTGCCACTACCATATACTGGTTGACTCCTGTCTTCTGGGATCCAACAGTCTCTCTGCTTAGGAGGTTGGGTAACTCATCAAAGTTGTAGGATTCTGTAGAAAATGTCCCCTCACGTCCTGGATTCCTGTTGATCTTGGTGGGCCAGGGACGAAATATTGGCTGTCCTCTTAGCCCAGTTATCTTTCTAGTCCTGGTCTCCAAGCCTCATTTGTTGAACACACAGAAAAGAAGTTCAGTTACAAAAGTTATATTGGGAGCAGTAAGTTTAATTTTATGATTTTATCTAGCTGTCAAGTACCTTCAAATATGTAGTATGACCGATGAATTGTTTTTTCTATACCAACCACCCTTGTCTTAGAAGTTGAATCCCTGAAGAATGTTAACAGAAAAGTCTTACAGCAAAAACTTGATATCAAGGACAACACATCATTTTAACAAAACTTCATATCAAGGAAAACACATCATTTTAACATAACAATCATGATGACATAATTATAATAGAACCATTAGGTTTTATTACCTCTGAAACATTTAAATGTTCATTTTAGAATAACTTTTAAGTCTATTATCTTTAAATTTGTCATCTTTTAATTCAGTGCCATCTAAGAAGAATGTACCTGTCCATAGACAAACCTTATAGGTTACCAGTGTCCAACCTTTAATTTTTAAGTGACATTGCCTGGACTGCACAGTGTTTGAGCATCTATAAGTGTTGTAACACATATATAACATACACATAATAATCACAAAGCACAAGTTTTAAAAAAGTATCTGTATCATCTGGTTAACTGTTTGACCTTGGATTCGCATGTACATTTCATCACAAATAGCCAGAATGTAAATAAGGGAAAGCCAGATGCTTGAGCCTAAAAGAGCTTATCATCATAAACAACTTTTGCTGGAAGTTACCAGTGTGATAAGATGTTTTGTCAATTTTGTATCTTTGAAGGTATGTGTTATGGTTTGTGTCTAGATGTCCCCCCAAAGCCTCATGTGGTTAGGTGGGGCTGGATCTAGAGTGTGTGATTACTACATTAGTCCACTGATTGGTTTGGCATGGTTCTGCTGGGATCAAGGATGTGATGCTAGCATTAAGGGTATTAGGATTAAGGGTGGGAGTGCTTCCCACTCTAAGGCCAGGTATTCTGGGTAAAATATAAGGGACAGAAAGAGGTTTGCCTATCCCTTCGCTTACCCTTCTGCTTGCCTTGCTGCCTTCTGCCTGTTGTCATGCCACCCTGCCTTGGATCCAGCTGATTGTGGACTGAAACCTCTAAAAACTGTGAGCTAAATAAACCTTTCTTCCCCTAACTTCGGGTGTCAGGTATTTTGTCTCAATAATTAGAGAATAGTAACAATACAGTATATATACTTAGGAAACAAATATATCATTTAAATACTATAAAATTAGCAAAAATTAGCATCACAGCTGTATGGAAATCTTTACACATATTTAGTGTTTACTGTTAAAACAAATTTTAAATTCCTTTAATAGGTTTTATAAGGTGTAACTATATTTACAAGAATTAAGTACCTCTTTACAGCTCTGATAAATTTTGGAAACAGTGCTAATGACCACAAATAGACTTCTTACTCAATATATAAGTTTATCTCACTTATATAATAACAAAATTATTCATTTAATGAAAGCCAATAGATGCAGATCAAGTTTAAATGTCAGGACCAACAAATTTGAAGAGATGCCAAATTTTGATCATTTTATATGTTTAAAATTTAAACATATAAATATGTCTTTCTACTTTGTGTGTGCTTTACAATTTCTTTCATCAAAGTTTTATAATTTTCATTGTAATTTCTTTGGTTGAATTTATGCCTAGGTATTTTATTTATTTTTGATAGCTCCTGTATACAGGATTCCTTTCTTGATTTTTATTCAGTTAATTTACTATTGACATAGAGCAGCATTACTGATACTTATATGTCAATTTAATATTCTGCAACTTTGCTGAATTCATTTATTAGTCCTAATCATTTTGGTGTATGCTCTTATACCTAGCCCCCAAAAGGTATAAGAGCATATCATTCCTTTACAGTGACCACTTGACTTCTTTTCCAATTTGGATGCTCTTTATTTATTTTTCTTGCCTATTGCTTTGGTTAAGACTTCCAGCACTATGCTGACAGAATAAACGTGATAGAATTAGAGATCCTTGTCTCGTTCCAGACTTCCTGTTTTTTTCCCAATTCAGTGTAATATTTGCACTTGGCTTAGTTGAAATAGCCATCATTATGCTGAGGTATCTTTCTTCTATGCCTAATTTGTTTAGCATTTTTTTTTAAGAAAGGATATTCAATTTTATCAAGAGCATTCTCTTGATAGTATTGCGATAACCATATGTTTTTAGTATTTCTGGTTAACCGTTTCATCTGGTTAACTCTTTGAACTTGGATTCGCATGTACATTTCATCACAAATAGTATTTTTTTTTAGTATTTCATTTTCTTGATATTATATATCACATATATTAATTTTCATATGTTTGTGTGATTTCTAAAGTTTTTCTTGTTATTGATGAGTACTTTTACTGTACTATCATGAGAAAATCTACTTTATATGATTTTAATTATTTTAGAATGTGTTGTGACATGTTTTTTCATATGATCTATCCTGGAGAATATTCCATGTGCTGGTGAGAAAACTGTGTATTTGACAGGTGTTTGATGAAAAGTTCTGTAGCTATCTATTGGGTTTATTTTGTCTGGAGTACAGTTTAACTCTTTTGTTCTTGATTTTCTGTCTGGATGACATGTCCATTGCTGAAAGTGAGGTATTAAAGTTTCTAAATTTTATTATTTCAAGTTTATCTTAAATTTACAAAGAAAAAAATGTTTTAATTTGTCTCACACTTTTAGTGGTTTCATTCTATGGTTAGTTGTCCCTGTGCTTTGGGCCTGTGGCTAGTTAGTACAGCATGGTGAAAGCATATGGCAGAGGAAGCAAGTGGGGTTCAATGGCCTCACTGAAGGGTGCACACTTAGTGGCCTTTCTCCTGCTATGCCCCATCTCTCAAAGGTATACTCTCCTCCTTATAGTGTCATGGGCTAAAGACCAAGCCTTTAACACATGGGTCTTTGGAAGACACTTATCCAAATCATAGCTAAGTCTATTTTTCCCTTTGGGTCTACTAATATTTGTTTTACATATTTGAGGTCTAGGATGTTGGGTGCACACATATGTTATTTCCTCTTTTTTTTTTTTTTTTGGTGCTGGGGATCGAACTCAGGGCCTTGTGCTTGCAAGGCAAGCACTCGAACCACTGAGCTAAATCCCCAGTCCCCGTTATTTCCTCTTGAAGAACCTTGTTGTTAAAAGGGATCTGTGTCTTTCTGTTGCCTTTGATTTAAAGACAATTTTATTAAAAATAAATACAGCTATTCCTGATATTTTGCATTTTACTTATATGAAATACTAATTTCACCTCTTCACTTTTAGTCTGAGTGTCCTTAAAGGTAAAGTGAGCTTTTTGTGAGCAGCACATAGTTGTATCTTATTCTTATATCAGTTTTGGCACTCTATACCTTTTACTTGGAGAATTTATTTACATTGAAGGTACTGATTGATAGGTAAAGCATTAATACAACCATTTTGTAACTTCTTTTCTAGTTATGTTGTGTTTCGTTTCTTTCATCCTCTTTTTCATCTTTTGTAGTCTTCCTCTGTTGTTAATTATTTACCCTACTAGTGTGCTTTGATTACTTATGATTTTCGGTTTATCTTTTATAGATCTTTACCTTGTAGTTACCAAAATAAGTTATTTTGAAATGATATCAGTGTGATTTTAAAGAACAGAAACAAGTTACCAAATAAGAACAAAATAAAGTACTCTAGTAATAAAAATCTGTACCTGCATTCTGCTGCTCCTCACATTTTAAATGTATGATATTTCTCTATATCTTTCTATATTAGTGATCTCTTAATCTATTATGCAGTTATTCTTTTAAAACTTTGTTCCACTAAAGATTTTAATGGTTTCTGCACTGGGCCTACAATATTAAAGCATCCTGAATTTTACTTTATAGTTACCATTACCATGAGTTTTACACCTTCTATGTTTTCTCCTAACACATTGACTTCTCTTTCTTTGATTTTTGAAGAACTCCTTCAGCATTTCTTTAAGATTAGATCTTCTGGAGTTACGTTCTTTCAGTTTTTGTCTGCCTGGGAATGTTTTCTCTCTTTTTCATTTATAGCTTTGCTGGGTACACTATTTTCAGTGGGTTATTTAGAAAGGATCAGAAGAGTACTTAGAAAGGGGAGTCTGTGCCCTGGCATAAGCATAGGCCCAGATGTCTCAACCACAGTTAACAGCCTGTGTTCAGACACTGAGGGATTCCGCCCTACTCTATGCAATATCACTGTGGGTAGACCAGCCTTGGGTCCCTGGAACCAGCCATAAGCTGTGCTTGCTGGTGTAGAATTCCAAAAGACTGGGGCCATGTGTTTTCCACTGGCATCAGAGCTGTCCCAGAGGATCAGTTCCCAGGCAGATATGGGGGCATGAAGACCTGCACAGTGTTAGGTTTCACTGGCTCAGCAATAAGTCCCAGAGCAAAGTTTTATGCTTAGTACGCTGTCTCACCCCCAGGGAATACAGTCTTGCATCACACTGTACTGCTGAAGGTTGGGATGGTGTTGATGAAGCAGTCCTTTGATCATCTAGGATAATACCAAGTAAAGTCAGTTGGATCTCACAGTCATAAGAATTTGTACAGTCTCAAGTACACAGAGGTCTGTTACAGCAACTGTTGGTATTGCAGCCTGAAGCATGAGTCCATCTGACTGTGGTCCAGGTCTCTAACTTGTGCTGGGGCAGTTTTGAGCCCCATTTGATAACATTGGCCTGGTTGATAGTTGTGCTACCTGAGGTTGGGGACCCGGTGGGAAGATACTCCTCTGGTCATCAAGGTTGGCACGGAGCTGGATCACCCCTGAGTGTGTCTCTCAGCCACAGGGGCCTACACAGTCTTGGGAGAAAGGCAGGTGTGCATTAGGCCTACTTGAAGGCTGGGTTTATGCAGGCTGATACTCCAGTCTGTTGTACTGACCCATGGATCTCTACATGCTGCTGGAGCCAGTCTAGAGACTCTTTCTATGTGCACTGACCTATGTGTGGGGACTTCAGTTTCTCCTGAGTACTGGGTCTCACCTCAGTGTGTCTACTACTGTTCTCTAAGACAGAGTTCTTTGCTAGCTTTCTGCTCTGCTCCCCGTTGGGTGAATTCTTATTCCTTGCTCTACCTCAGGAGGCTGGGGGAGTCAGTGGCCTGATTTAAAAGAGTTGCAGTGATGAGTCTGTGGGTCATTGTGAGCCCTGTTCTAGGTTTTAAAATTCTCTCTACCTCTTCCAAGCAGAAAGCTTTTTCCCCAAGCTGGGCCACTTAGAGTTGGGGGAGGGGTGTCTAGGGCAATTGCCTTCTTCTGAATGCCTTGTTGTTTTGTTATATTAAAAGCAGGGACTGTAGTGTTCCACCTGATTTCTTTGGGACTTTTGAAGTCCGTACTTTTGAAGGTAGTTTGGTGCACAAGTAGCTGTTCAACTTAGTGTGTCTGTGGGGAAAAGATCTTGGACTGTCTTGCTCAACCCCATCTGGCTCCATATATAAGTATGACTTTGTCCATTTGTGCTGTCATTTAGGGATGTGTGTTTTTGGTGTGGCTGGCTTTATTAAATCACTCTGTTATTTTATTACATAAAAGACATGGGTGGCAAAGGTCAGTAGTTGCTTTCAAAATCCAGACGTTGTTTATGTCAATGAATTTGGTAAATATTTGAAGCACTTCTTGAGTTTAAAAGATCTCCAGATAGATATAATCTACAGTGATAGGTAGTTCCCACTGGGCTCTATTACTGTAGGCAGTGTTTTTTAAGTACTCTGCCAAGCATTCACTTCATCACATATGGGAGTATACTTTTAACAGATGGAAAAAGATGATTAAGAGTTCCAATAGAAATCTAATTTCTTCAAAAGAGGAGAGAATAAAAGTGCAAGGAAAAAAAAAAGAGATGGAATTGTTATCTGAACATAAACTCTACTTTGAATACTCACAATGAACTTCTCCAAAAAACAACTGCATGGACACTGTCAAATTCCTTCTATTTATGGGCAAAAGTCAGCTACAGAGTGCCTTCATAAAGGATTGATGACAATGCACGTGTGCCATGCCACAGGAGGCATGCTGAACTTCGTATTTTGATGATTTCACTAAATCTTTCCAACCCTCTAGGAAGTAGAGAACAGCATCTGCACACCTACTAACCGACAACTTTGACCAGCCTAACATGAGACCGAGTAAGCACATGCCATACTTAAGTGATATACGTATAAGGTCACATAACTAGATGTGGAGATCCATTACACAGACAAGGTCATTCAACCTTCAGAGCTCATACCATTAACAATTTGCAGAAAATCTTCTACATAGATGTTTGTGATTTATACCTCACAACCCTGTGTAATACACATCACACAATGGTAAACAATGCCATGCAGTGATTTATGGACCACTAATTCTAAAAATTATCAGTAGATACAACATAAATTTGTGACTGTCAAATTAGGATGAGAACATACATCGAGCCAGCTTTTTTCTGTGTAGATTTTTCCAAAAGTGAACTAGTGTCGTTATCTAAAGTGACTGATTGTGGGGACACCCCAGCTTCATGCCCTGTCCCTAAGAGATCAATGTGTTCAAAATGAAGCTGTAGCAAAACAGACAAAGTATATTTATAGTATGCTGACTTATCACATATTACAATTAATTTCTACAGAATATTAAGTTTTATGTATCAAAGTTCTTTAAAACAGTCATATGTAGTATTCATTCAAATACATTTCACTTTTTTTAAAATTTATATAGTATACTGAAAGACTATTTTATGAACTGTGATCAACAGTATAGTATAATGTAAATGACTATTCTAAGTAATTTTACAGGGAAAATATCTTAATTTGAGACTACTACCTTGAAGTTGTCAGTAGAAAAATCTTCGGACCTGAAGTCTAACAGCTGGACTTGATTCCTCTTTCTGACATGTACTGCTTTTTCATTGATAAAATGAGGGGAATGATACCTATGCCAAAAAACAAAACATGTATGAAACACGTAAGAGATGTATATTGATGTACTTAGCCCTAAGCTGTCCTCAAAAAAACAAACAAAAACAAAACAAAACCAAAAAACCTAAACATTTTATCTACTTGAAAGTGCTGAATTTCCTTTCACCTTTTCCTAATCAAAGAAATCATCTTCTCTGGTAGAAAATAAAACTTAAATCATGTATATGGATGGTGAGTTTGGAAGGAGACCACCACCCCATCAAGGCTTGAGGCCCAGACTCTTTGGGCTCAGATTCTGGCTGCCCCATCGACTCCCTGGTCTGTTCCTCAGTTTCCTCTCTTATAACATCCAGGAAATGAGAGTACCTACCTTATAAGACTGTTATGGGAATTTAATGAACTAAATGAGATAGAGAAATTAATACTGTAAATATTAAAAACTCTAGTTATTCCATGCCCCGTCAGTGACAGCATAGCCACCCTCATTGTCCTTTATTCTAATTATAGGTCATTCTTTTCCATTCATTAAAGAGAACCACTCACTAGCAATATTTGGTTAGTTATATTTGATAATCTTATGAGACATTTTCCATAATTTACAGTGTTTACAAACAGAAGCCACTAGACTTCACGAATGATGACTTATTGTTTTAAAAATATTTTAAATTAAATCCATTGATATTTATACATTTCCTCTAAACCTAAGGCATTGTCGAGTATTAGCCATCCACTTAAGTCACTGTGTCTCTAGACTTGTTATTTCGATCTCACGCACATGACTAGAATAGGCCTATCATCTACCCTCAGGGAAAAAGCATAACCAGGAACATTGGAAATGTGACAGAAACCAATGAGAAAACTAGAATTCAAACATGCTAGTCTATGTATTACTTGGTAATAGAACAAATAATTTTCCCCCTTCATATTAATAGTAATATTTTTAATATAATGCCTACTTTTGGTAACCACTTTTTTTTCCATGTTACTGAGTAATATTTCACCTTTCATCAGAAGAGAAAAGTAGATGTTACTTAACCTGCTTCTTTTGCAGAAAGCTAAATGGGGTTTTATTCTCACTAAAAGCAACCACCAGAGTATAAACAAGATACTAGTTCAGTTGTTTTTCATGCTTCTACGACCTCAGATATATGTGAAATTATATTAAATTTTAAGACATTACTTGTAGACCATTTGGCAAAAAAAATGATTTTTCAAAATTTCTGTATTAAATTTGATATTTTGATGAGTTGAAACCATAGATTTCTATCTTAGAGTTAGGTACATTCTTTAAAATTAGAAAGACAAAATAGTTAATAAAAATGAGGAATTTGTCATACCTTTCAAGTCTTATTATAAATACTGTATTTTACTCTAATGCTGTATACTTAGTACAGAGTACTCTCATTATAATGTGAATATTAGTGGTCTAAGTCAATGTGTTGTATATCAAAGTAATACAGCAACGCATACACACACATATGGAAATACTAATGATCTGAATAGATATAAATAGCTATGAAAACATTTCTTGGAGAAAAATTTCCCCTGGACATCATGTTTACTAGTACTTATCAAGAAACTATCTCCCTGAAGTTAACACATACAATATACAACTTCCTACATTATTGTTTTGGAATTTACTTTTAATAGCATTGGTCCTAAAATTACTCTCCCTTTACAGGTTATTCAACTGAGGTTTAGAGAAGGTACATAAATCATTCAAGATCAAATTGCTGTCTGTCTCAGGCCCACAGTCCTAATGACAAGGCTACGGGTAGATTTTCTAGGACTAGTTTGTTACTATTAACCTGCCTTTAGAGACTGCTATGCATATTTATAAAATCTCACTCAATTCTAACTCAGGAGCTTGCAGTTCATTTTGTATGGTTCTCTATGCACAACACTTGACATTAACAGCATACACCATCAAAAGCCAAAGTCAGTTTCTGATAACAAAAAATAAATATAAGTAGGGGACTAAATGTGTCTAGTTAGTGATGTATACTTTGATTAGGATTCTGTATTTCTCTCCTTTAACTCTTATTTAGCCTTTTTGATTATTATTTGATATATCCCTGTTCTAAATTGAAATAAATTTTTTGCTTCAATTTAGATATGGTAGTCATATCTATTTTATTGTTTACCAATCCTCGTAGCATACTGGGTTAATGAATAAATATCAAATCAAATTATGCAACCTGTATTTTAACTAGTTGAAGTAAAGAAAACATGCAGGACATACTATAAGTGAAAAATCAAAGGCATGTCCCAAAATAAATGTCAAAAATTCCTATCCTTATTATCTATAGTTTTTATGTCAAAATGATAATATTAACACTTCAGTTGTATTTGCATAAGAGATAAGAGACAGAATGAAAATGCTAAGAATAACGATAAAACTGAAAATAAGTGGGTAATTCAGTAATCAAGAACTAATATGATGTTTTGTAGAGACACATAAGAAAACTAACATTTAATAGTGGCAAAAGCATAGAATTAAACTAGAAGATTCTGATTGGTTTTTTAATTGCCAGTTATATGCTCTCACAAGCCACTTAACATTTCCAATTAATTTGTAAATTGATTTGATAGTCTCTAATCATATTTTTCTTTTTCTTTTTTGGTGCTGGGGATCAAACCCAGGGCCTTGTGCTTGCAAGGCAAGCACTCTAACCACTGAACTAGATCCCCATTCTCTAACCACACTTTTCAAGTAAGATATTATAATGAAAAGTCACAAAACTGCAAAATTATGTATTAGTGTACTTTTATAATTTTTCAAGCAATCCACAATCAATCTCAGTTTCTAGCTGATAGACTTCAGCCATGGGCAGGCTGATAAAAGCAAAAGTGTAGGAAAATGAATGGGAGGTAAATGATAAGGGCCTCCACTACATTGATGGCAGCGAAAATTATAAAGACTATGACCCCCAGATTCTCATCTATTGGAAATAAGTAATTAACACTGTAACTATTCTGGTTGAAGCATACTAAAATAAAAGTATAAAGATCATGAGGCCAGTCCTGCCTGCCCTGTGTTAAAGTGAGCATCAGCCTCCTGTACACTGGCATCTTCACCTGTTAGCAGCACAGGTCACATGGCAGATGCTTAACAAATACTGAGTGAACAAATGAATGAGTCAATGAATGGACCCCGCTCCCTCATCAAGTTACTCTATCAAATGAGAACGTATCAGAAGTGCTCTGTGAACTGTAAAGAACTACATATGTCAATACATTATCAGCTTACAGAAATTCCACTGATAAGCTTATTATTAAGAAAGCTTCAACAAAGCTTTTTAACAATTAAATGAGTTACC
The DNA here is from genome assembly GCA_004026905.1 of Hystrix cristata. Lineage (NCBI taxonomy): Eukaryota > Metazoa > Chordata > Mammalia > Rodentia > Hystricidae > Hystrix > Hystrix cristata. The sequence continues at coordinate 74,463 of PVJO010002220.1, read as the reverse complement.
TTCAAAATAGTAAGTTCCCTGCCCTTAAAGATGTTTAAACATAGAAGGAGAATGATCCTCTATCAGATAAGTAATAAAAGTAATTCCTCCTTTCCACAGCAAGGTGAATGAAGTTTCTACAACTCCATTAGGAAATGACAGCCAACATTTATTGAGTGTTTATTGGTTTTTGGCACTCATTACCTGGCATTCCCTTTTGTTAATTCTTATAACAATGTCTGAGATAGATCGTATTGTAGACAAATTATTATATCCAGAGAATGGAGACTACAGAAGTTCAGGAGCTTGCAAGCATCATATGCCAGGAGGGTACTGAGGGCAAGAAGCTTATTTAACTCCTGAGCCTTTACTTGAAAGGCTGTACCATTTTATTACTCTGTCTCATAAAAGAGTCAGTGACTCCTTGACTAGTTACTGTGGCAAGCACCGACCCTTATATTGCCACCTTTGTCCCTATTTACCTTAAATGATTCTTAGTAGCTGTTCAGTGATTTAAGTCTGTTTAATTAGTCCTGCCAAATCAAAAATAGTACTTTTGAGTTCATTAATCTCTTTAACCATAAAATGGTATATGATGCATGGGAAAGCAAGAAACTGATTTTTTGGAGTGAAAAACTACTTATTTGTATGAGGTGCCATTGAGTCTTATGTCCCAGCAGCGCTGCTTAAGACTGTGAAACAATTAGAGAAGCAAGCTTCATGGCATTATTACAAAGCTTACAATAATAGTATTTTATTAGATGAGTGCTGCCCCTGGCACATGAAAATATTCCATGTAAACATCTAAGTATCAATTTTTTTTTTTTTTTTTTTTTTTTGTGGTGCCAGGGATTGAACTCAGGGCCTTGTGCTTGCAAGGCAAGCACTCTAATCACTGAGCTAAATCCCCAGCCCCCTAAGTATCAATTTTAAAGAAACATATTCCCCTAAAAGATGTTTTGTGCTTCCCGATAATATGGAAATAATTCTGTTTTTCATTTTATACTATTCAGGTAAGCATCATGAATCCTGTCTCTAAATAAGAACTAAAGTTTAACTTTGGTAGTAACTACACCAAAAATACTTTTTAAAAAATTAACCCATGCTTTCTCCAGAGTTTTTTTTTTAAACAAATATAATAGTTTAGAATGAGTGAAAAAAATATTTTGTTCTCCCATAATTGAGTCTGTCACCCTTTTTAAAGCAGAAGAGTACCGAAAGGAAATGGTTTCTAGCTTTGTATCAATGACCTCAATTTATGGGCACTTGCTTAGTGATATCATGACAAACTGACTTCTCTAATAGATTTCATATTTGGGCAGATATTTAAATGAAGAACAAAGATCTTTCTTCTCTCTGAGCTTCTTAAATGGATTATCTTAGATGTAGAATGCTATAATTGTAAGAATTAGAAGAGACTTTAGAAACCACCTAGACTAATTTCCTAATTTTATAGTTGAAAGAAATTGCTTCTAAGTGAAACGACTTGCTTAATGGCACACAGCCAATGGGGCAGAAAAATACTCAGACCCCAAGTGACTTAATTCTCAGTTTTTTTTTCCTTTCAATGAAAGAGTTTCTACTTGTACTACATTGTGAATTCTGTCATTTTCAAAATTTAAATAAAAATCATTCTCTGTCCCAGTTTCCAACCTCTGCCTCCAAAGGCAAATCAAAACAGTATACCAAGGTAGATGCCCATGAAAGACAATGAAGAGAAAATAACATTTAATTCACAATGTATTTTTAATCTTCTTTCATTGTGTTTGCAGAGAGTGAGTCAGATATATTCTAAATTGCAAAAGCCATTTGTTTTTGTTTTAAAAGTATGCCTTTGCATTATCAGTATTACTTCAGCCTTATTTCAACAAACACACACACAAAAAAAAAAAACTCAACATGACTGATACAATGTGAGAAGTGATCAAAAACGCATAGTGTATATTTGAATTTTAAAAATTTATTATAATAAAAGACGCCCTGCCATTAATATGTCACAAAATTCTCCTCTTCTCTTTAAATACACTTATCCCATCAATCTTGACACACCTAGAAGCAGTTCTGGAAGTTCTCTTTCATGAGTGTTTTTAGTTGCAGTGTGGTGGCTGTTTTGATGTCCTGAATCGATTCAAAACATTTACATTTAATGGTCATCTTAACATCAGGGAAATGCTGGAAGTCGCATCATATCAGCTCTTCTACATAAAGTGGACAAGGACATACCAGAATGTTTTTACAAGCTTGCTTTTCTATAGGATGGCACTCAACAGTAGCATTCGCTGTATTTTTTTTCACATCTTTTTTTTTTTTTTAAGAGTAGGACATTTATTGAGGGAGAGAAAGAGAGCTCCTGAGAGACAGGAGGGAACCTGAGTGGGTTGCCAACAAACCCGTCTCTTCAAGATGCCCACAAAAGAGGACTTCCAGACTGCTTCGGAAAAAGCCAAGAACCATGGGATAAATGTGTTCTAAATGAGAAATGGTATTTTCAGGGGGATTAATGGCAGTGTGCCTTTTACTTAATATATATTTCTTTAAATTTAGACATTCGCCATATTGTAGATTACCCCTTGTATATTTTCTTAAGAAAATTCATTCATTCCTGCAGTCTCCGATTCATTCACCATAGTATTTTCCTGGCACTTTCTCTGGGCCTTGTACAAGATGAGTGATACAATGGGCATCACAAATAGACCTGAAACTGCCTTTATGGACCTTATAATGGGAAAGGCAGACTAGAATAAATGTCACAGCAATTGATGGTAACAGATATCATTAAAGAAGTCAACTTTCTAAAGAAAAGAAGTCTGATCTATGCATATGTACAAGGACAACAACAAAACAGAACTAGACAGAACTAGAGTAGAGGGAATGAGCTTTCGGGGGAGGAGAGAAACCAACAACTAAATGATACGTATCAGTCAACCAGTCAAAGAGAAGTCAGTAGTAATTTTGAGGTCATTCCACATCTAAAGCATGTGGCTGGTGTCCACATGCTATGCTTTTGCTGTTCAGAAACTGAAGGATACCACTGAGAACTTCTATCTTAAAAAAAAAAAAAATTCATGATGTTACAACTAAAATACTTGACCAGGGATATGAATTTTTTTAAAAATTCGTATTTGTCAAATTTATTACACAGACATATTTCTCTCAAAGTAAGAATGAGTCCAATTTTATCTCCCAGCTAAAGTGAATGACACTTAAGTCTGTATTCACAACTCACTGTTCCCACTAACAGAAAATTAAAATTTTTTAAATTTTTCTTTCATAGTAGTTTGGATTTAAACTGTCTAGCTAATCTGCTCAAACTTTTCTCTCAGTAGAAATATTTACACTCTTATCTTCACTCAGTGAACCCCATTCCCCATCCATAGGTCCATACTCATTTTTGCTCACGACCTTAGTTCCTGTTACTCCAGCAGAGAAGAATATTCTTCCAAATTCTGAATGGCTGCCTTTTTCTTATCCTTTAGATCTTACCTTGATGTCCCCATTAAAAAAAGAAAAAAAGACTTCTTGCAAACATCTTTGGTAAAAGAACCCTGGTGCAGTACCAGATCTATAGCAGGCACTCCACAAATAGTAGATATTATTTTCAGTGTTAAAAACAAACACCAGCTGAATGAATGCCTTTGGTTAGCCCCAGCACAGTCATAACCACTTTATAAATTTCTGATTCTCACTATTACTACTAGGTAAATATTCTCTCTCGTTTTACAAGTAGATTATTTCAGAGAGATTAAGTTGCTTGCTCAAAGTTAGTTAATCCATAAGTGACAGTTTATCTGAATCAAAACCCTATGGGTGAATTTTTTGTACTATGTAACTTTTGATTAAAAGAAACTAAATACGTAAATGATGCACTTACTTTAGACGTACACTGAACAATTGGCTCACAGGTTTTAATTAGATAATCCAAGCAATGGCTTCACATTTCTCCAAATTCTGTGACATTACACAACCCATATACTTAACTGGAAATTTAACTTATGCTTGATTCCATCATGAATTCTTATCGACACTGAGTTAAAAGTTTTTTTGGGGGGTGCTGGGGATTGACCTCAGGGGCTTGGGCATGCTTACTAGGCAAGCGCTCTACCACTTGAGCTAAATCCCTAACCCCTGAGTTAAAAGTTTTGAGTATTTAGGATTATTCCCTACTACCCATATTAGCCCTTGACCCTTTGTCCATAGCTATTCATTTCACCTAAGTGAAAAGGGGACCAGTGAGTAACTCAAGGATACAGAGCAATGGCTTCAATTCTTCTGTGTCATCTACAGAGGAGGACAGTGTGCTGCCATCTAGGGTAGGGTGCAAATTGGAATTTGGAATCTAGAATCTGTCTTATTCTGAGACTGTCTTGGTCAGAAAGAAACTTCAAATCATGTCAAAGCACAAAATATTTAGACTGATACTCTGGAACACACTGTAACTCAAAGTTAGAAAATCATGGCAGGTAGCCTGAGACTGAGGAAAAACTTCACAGCTATGGGTAAACAGGTGAAAAGTACCATAAAAATCTAATCCACTCTTCATTTTATAGGTGAGAGAGAGGAAGCAGAGAATTGAAATAAAAGTCAGTTAACAAGTGAGATTAGAAGTCAGGTTTTGTACTGACTGCCCAGTGTACTGGACCCTTCGCTGTCACACATAAAAGTCAGTTAACTAATGTGGATTTGACTCTGTTCAGAAAGCAACTTGAGCCAAATACTGGAATAAATAAATAATGAAAATAAATAAAGTGCATCCCTTCAATATTAAAAAGCTTAACTACAGTCAAGCTTTCTAATTAGGTTAGCATAATTTAAAGCAGACTAAAAGCCATCCCAGGTGGGAATATCAAAAATACGTAATTTTTCTCTAGATGCTGTCTCTGTGACCTTAGAAGTTTCAGGAGAGCAATCATTTATCCTTATTTCCTAGGAGATTTAGATATTTCTACAGACAACAGAATAAACAGACAATGCAAAACCTCACACAAATTTAAGAAATAAAAAGATTCTAACTGTAAATATTTGTTCTTTTTTAATTAGTCTACTTTAAGAAACACTGGCAGGTTTCATGTCCAAGTTAATGTGAAACGACAGATTATTCAATTCAAAACACTGAAAAGCCACAGGGTAAATGATTGGGTGCCACCTCAACTATACTTTTTACTAAAAAAGTTTTCAGTTTTGTGCTTTATCCAATTTACACTATTTCAGTCTTAGAAATATCTCACTGGTAAGGTTTAGAATCCAGGGCAAAGTCTCTATAAAAGCATTTACCTACCTTCATTGTGTTTGGTTTTAATTTCTTTCTCCTTGAGAGATCAATTTCTCATTAGTGCTAAGCTAGATGCTTCCAGGGGGAAAATGAAAAAATGCATTTACTGGAGACAGGCTTTTCCCAAACTCTTCAAGAGCCTAGAAGGAAAGAACAACTTTAATATAAAGTAGAAGAAATCTTATAAATACCTAGGTTTATATCTAGCCATAAATGGGATTTTCAAAGTATGGTTCGAAGGAGGAACATCCATTAAGTTTTCAGTGGCTCTGTACTGTCAAGGAAAACCCCGCTCATTCATGTTAATATGTATGCCATAGCACTATGAAATACATACATACATATGAAATACATACATGTTAATATGTATACCATAGCACTATGAAATACATAGCACTACATCAGTGAAAATAAAGACAAAGATTGCAACCCTATCAGATGCAGTTAACCTAAGTTACCTTCTACTGTCCCCACTTACAACTATTTTACTCTTGCCTCCAAAGTGCTGCTAGTTAGAGCTCTTGTCAGGAATCCTCACGGAAAAAAACACAGGTCTCATAAATGAATGTACATTAAAGTACAGTGATTAAACATTCAAGCACTTATTCACTACAATTTGTTAACCACTTACTACGTTAATATGATGCTCACTTCCTCAAGTAACTTTCAGTCTAGAGAAAACATTTGTATATGGTGAATGAGGAATGTACTAGAAGTACGAAAGGCTGGAGGAATGATAATGATGTGTGAGTGAAAATATAGTAGCTAATCATCAAGAACATTATACAAATATGATTTCAGCAACAACAAACGTCAGAAAAATAATAGACTGGGAAGCACAGAAAGTCCTGTCCATCTGGAGGAAGACTAATTCAAAGAATCAAGATCATGGGAAAAATAAAGTATTCAGACGCTAAATAGTTCATTGTGAGTGGAAGATAAGACGGGGGGATATAAAAATGCAGATTGGAATTTGAGATGAGACTGGAAAGGAAGAGCAGATAAGTTTATGAAGATTGCCGTGTCATGCTGAAGAGTTTGTGCAAAGGAGAGACGCGGATGTGTATTTTAAATCAGTTGGTGAAATCAGCATTCACCACAGTATGAATGTATTCGGCTAAGGAGTGGCCTGATAGGGAAGACCAAGAACAGAACTGTACTAATGTAGATGAATTCTGATGACAGACTCAAATAAGCATATGAAAGTTGGAGAAAGTGGGAATAACAAGTCAAGCCTGAGACCCACAGTAAGAACAAAGCTACAGTAGGTATCCAGTATTCTGAAGACATTTCCAAATATGTAAGAACCAAATAGCTCTTCTAGAACCTACATAGCTGAACTAGGTTCTCCTTGCGCAAAGGTTAGCCCAGTATAGTGTCATCTTCTCCATGCTTACCCTCACCCTTTCATCATGAGAGAGAGGATAGAAAGTTCTTTATATGCTTTTACTTGGAGCTGCCAAAGCTTTTCCTACCCTTTCCACTTCCAAATTCAAAGATGAAGGAAGGCTGTGAGACCTTACCCATAGGAATTATAAAACTAGGACCCTATTCTTGATTGAACTGTTGCTTATGCAACTGACTTGCAGATTAGGTGGTGAGCCCTGTTTGAATAGAGAGAGAAGAGAACTGGAGATAGCAGGTAGAATAACCAACAAGCAGAAGAAAACCCTACACCTCCACCATACAGAAGGCAAGAGCGGGGATGTTCGCTATAGTTTGGACAGACTTTGGAGAAGGTAGGTAGTAAGTGCAAACTTTCTGGGCTCCAAGAACAAAAAGCTAGAAGTGGGAGTTACAAGTTTTAAAGAGGCAATGCCTGCAGAGTAGGTGGAATTAGGATACTCTACAGTAAGGAAGTTCCAAAGATGACATAGTTTTGTTCACAAGCACCAGCAGTTGGAGGCCTGCCCCAATTAATGATGCCAATTATCTACAGACAAACAGCTTTATCCAGGGTAGTAGCAACATGCCAGAAAGAACCACAATGGATTTTTGATGAATAAGAGCCTTTGGCCCCTTGTTAGCCCTCTTTTCCCTCCTTTGTTACACAGAAGAGAAGAACACCTTGAAGGAGGAGAGAGAAAAGTGTGAAAAGAGAAGATTCTCCACACAGTTCAGTTGTAGGTTCCTGGATCTGAGTCAACTGTCAGTACTGAGCTAGGAAAGGGGAAAAGAAAAGCAGGAAATTAGCAACGAACTTCACCTTTGTTAACAACACAGTTGCCTAAAAGCCATGGGAACTTCCTGGAGGTCCTAAGAGGGTAGAAAAATGGACGAGATGGAACATAGTTAAAGGTAGTGGTGAGAAAAAAGTAAAACCATTTCATGTTTGTTGCCTGCTCCATTTAGACTCTTCAAGAGGCTAGAAACAAGCACATGGATGTAAGAGAATCTTAAAATGTAGCCTAGATCAAACTTGACCCAATTGTTTTCAGGAGTTAAAAAAAGTAATTGATGAATTCTGCATTAGTAATCTAAATTAAATCCTAATTTTAAAAAAGAAATACCCCAAACCTTCCTTGTTGGGACATACTTGCTTCTTCTATGAAGGATTTATGTTGGTTCTTAACCTTGTTTCTTATCACAGAGTTAAGAAAATTTAAGGATTAAGGAAAGTTATATACCATACTTTATGGGTTTACCACAGCAGTATCAGTTGATGTGATTAGCCATTTCCTTCTTGAAACACTTCCTGCATTTAGCTTCCACAACCTTATACTCTCTTGATTTTCCTAATGTACAAGCCAATTCTTCTAGGGTTTTCTTAATTTCCCCTAATTCTCTGACCTCTTACTATCGAGTGCTCCAGGCTCAACTCCTGACCCCTTTGTTGCTCTACTTAGCTAACTTCATAATAACTTCTCAATTCATATCTCCAGCCCAGACTTCTCTTCTGAACTCGACTTGCATATCTAAATCCCTGCCTCACACCTCTATCAGAATGCTAATAGACACAACTCTAATTGAGTATGTCCAAAACCATACTCTGGCCAGCTCCCATCTTCTACTTGCTCCTTCAGTAGTCTTCCAAATACCAGAAAAAAAGTGATAAAGTATTGATTTACGCTACAAAATGCATAAATCTAAAAAACACCATGCTAAGTGGCAGAAACCAGATACAAAGTCCATATATTATGTGGTTCAATTTATACATAATGTCCAGACCAGGCAAATCCAAACAGGCAGAAAAATAATCGGTTCTGATCAATGGCTGAATGAAGGAGAGAGATACAGAGTGAATACTAATAGATAGGCATTTACTTGGGGGAGTGATAAACAAAATAGATTTCCACAAAAGTAGATACATGCTCACTCAGAATTAGGCGAACAAGAGATGGAGGGCGGGAGGAGGAGAGGGGAAGACGATGTAAAAGAATTAAGCTGTGTTAGGTACATGTACCAACTCCCCATGATGAATGTAATTATTGTGTATGGCAAACATACTAATAAAAATAAAATTAACAAAGAATTTTCAATGCACATCACATAAAACAGAAAAGATAAGTAAGAAGACAATTTGAGGGAAAAGATAATAAGTGGTGTCCTGTGTGTGTTAAGGTTGCTATACCTGTGACAAATGCTCATAGATAGCCTTCAGAAAAAAGGACGTATCTGTTGTTTTACCTTTCTGTTTTACTTCAAGTACTTTCTATATTCAGCTGACAAAGAAGTGCCCTCCTTTTACCCTCCCTTCCAAGCCTAGAGGTTCTGCAATTACTTGGTGGATCAGCACAAAGAACTCTGCAATTTCTTTGGGATGCTTGCAGTGATGCTGGGAGCCAGAGGTAGAAAGCCCATTAATTAAAGTAACTTCTGCACTTGAGCTTTGTCCCTCGCTTTCTAAAAACTGTCATGCGTGTCTGTCTGGGTCAGTTCACTTCTTTCTTCCAGCTAAGCAGTGTCTAAAGGAAAGCACACAGTGACAGCACAACCCTGTGGAGTGTGGATTGCCCTTAGCTTTTAAAAAAATTTCCTGATCAAGTTAAAAAGTATGAATTTTTCTCATTTCCATCATCTGTAAGAAATGTGTCTTGTCTTGTTACCCTTGACTTTCCACTTCTATCATGTATTGTAGTCTGGGGCTTCCAGTAAGCATGTGATTTTATGCAAAGATCTCTTTTGAAAATTTCTTTCGGTCAGTGTATAGTGGCATAATATATAACTTTTGGAATCTAGCAGGCTTGTTTTAAAATCCAGCCCGTTTATATTCCCCTCTCTGTCTTCCATTTGCTTCTTGTTCTGTATCAAGGAAATGCAATGATATTTCCTAAGGTCTTTTTAGAATTAACGTAAGTTAATGTATCAAAAGTGCTTTGTACAGGACCTGAAAATACTAAATGTTAGATAAATGTTACCGAAGCACATTTTTAACAAGGGATTTTATGTACTCTGGTCCTCCATTTTTTAATGCTGTAAAAATGAAGTGGTTCAAGCATAGGCTAGGGCACACATGGCAAACCTGTGGCACGTGTGCCACAGCAGGCTGTTTGTATCATTGAAAACTCCAAGAGGTTCACCATCACTGGTCTAGCGTTTCACTCAAGCTGCATAGACTCTGGTGTTGGATAAACCTCAGCACCAGTTATCAAATCATCTATGAAGACAACAAGTGAAGCAGGTTACAAATTCATCACGAAGACAATGACAAGCAAGCGAATAGAAAATCAGAGATCCTGGGTTAAACCAGGGCTCTGCTGCTTGCAGACCAGCCGTAAAGAAGGTAGTAGATGGTGATGAAACAGCTTTCTCATTAGTAAATGAGATGCTTCGCAGCTCATAAAGTTTGCATGAAAATTAGTATAATTTAAAAGTGATCCAAGGGGCTGGGGATTTAGCTCTGTGATTAGAGTGCTTGCCTTGCAAGCACAAGGCCCTGAGTTCAATCCCTGGCACCACCAAAAAAAAAAAAAAGAAAAAAAAAGTGATCCATCATCATTTATCATTAATAGAAACATTTGAAGGCCCTCATAGGTTCTCTTATTTTTAAATATTTGATCCCACATTATATCAAAAATCATAAAATGTACCTGCAGTCCATATAAAATATATATTTATATATAAGCAAGTATATTTATAAATTCCTAATAATATTTATATTATTACAGAATTTATATTTGTAACTTTATAATTGAAATTACTATATTTTATGACACCTCTAACTTTCTAATTGAAATTATGAATACAACAGTAAACTTTTAATATATTCTGATGGCAACCTTATATAACAATGGAAGCATTAAAGTTGACTATTACATTCTATTAGTTTCAACACTGTAAGTTTTTTTTATTCTCATTTTTAAGATCTGAGGCTCTTTAAATGCTGCAACCATAGTGCTCAGTGATTAAAAAACTCATTTATTGTCTGCTAAGGAAAAATACAACAAGTGCATGGAACTCTGATAAAGCAAAAATTAGGGAAGGAATAATTCTAAGAATGATAGATATGAGTTCAGGTACATCAAATATTTGCACAGTTAGATACAGGTAGGAATCCACTCATTGAAAGTACAGTAGGTGGTCTAAGATAGAGAAGTGATCTCCAAATAAAGATTTGAACAGTTCAATGGACACAAAAGATCCATTAGGAAATCTAAGGAAGACAAGGAGCAATGGTATGTATGTTTCTACTTTTCATTCCCTTTGTAATTTCTAATATTGTCTGTTTGACAAGATATCTAATAGTATATTATCTATTTGTCTGTGTGTTTATATATAATGCATATTAATTTATAAATGAAGCACATATTTGGAAACCATCACAAGACAGTTTGGAAATCTACCGTACAGAATAGGAAATAATTGAGATCAAGACCATGTGGCAAAAATCTTCAACCGTTGTACTAAAGGGAATACTAATTTGTAGGTAACAGGAAACCATGAGAACAGATGAAAGAGTGCTTAGATGCTTAATTGAAGAAATTAAATCCAGAGGCAGTGTGCAATTTGATGGAAAGAAGTAAAAGCTAGAGTTCAGAAAAGTAACTAGGAAAAAAAATCAATGTCTATACCTAATGTTCCTATCCCCTCCTGAACTAGAATAAAGATAAGACTAGTTTTCAACCCTTGAGTGAGATGTCGTCTCCTCTGAAATGGCTTCCCTGACCAACCACAAATCCCTCAGGGTGAGCTGCCCCTACTCCTTGCTCCAAGTAGCTCCCTGAACTTACCCTTTTCTGAATTGATTGCAGAAAATATGCGTTTGCCTGACTCTTCTTCTCTACCTAAGGATAGGTTCCTAAGGGGAGGAACTGGATTTTATGTATAATCCCATCCCAGAAACGATCCATAGTACCTGGAATTAGAATCTATTCAATGAGTAGTTGATGACTCTAACTGAAACATTTTACTCTTATATTTCCAGCCATTCAGTGAATAATTTCCTATTACTCCTTCTTAGATTTTTCTCCACTTAGCACTATATTATCTCCTGTAAATATAATTTAATGTGTAATCATCTCTCTTATTAAGATGATAGTCATTTCATCATTTCATTCACTGAAATGGGAAATTGGGGTTAGGTAGGATTTTAAATTCCTTTCATTGTTAAATCTGTACCCCCATCCTCTTCAGAGGATGGTCAGTAGGAGGTCAAATGGTGTGAAGGAAGTGACCTACACACTCAACCCAGATCACTTCCACGGCTCTTAGCTCCAAGGTAAGAAAGTGTTGCCAAAGATGTTCTCTTTCTGATCTGGATTGTATCCTGTGACCTAGTCGATAGCCACATCTTCATCCCGTTGTCAGTGTAAAAAACCTGGAAGGGACTCATTTCGTAGGCGAGCATGTCTTCTCCAGAGAAACTGAGTAGAGGCACAAGTAAAAGGTACCAATACTCATCCCAGCTTCTGTGATCTGTGGAGCAGGTGGGCTGGAGAATGTCCAGTCAGTGTTCTGTAGCAAATCTCTGAGACTGCGCCCTCTGCTACCAGAAGAAAGGTGTCTGCCCTTTGTGCTGTTGACTCATAGCTATCAACAGTACAGTTGCTATCTTACTTTTCCAAACCTTATTAGCTTTTTGTCCTATAAGCAAAACCAGTACATGCTATGTTCTAATTTACTTCATCTGTTTTCATTTTATTAACATATTCTAATCCCTTCTGGTTTTTCCTCAGTTCCTCATTTTGTGCCTTTTTCCTACTTCCTTCTCTCAGTTCTTTAAGTTGTATATCAAACTTTGGCCATGCTTCTTAATTCTTCTAGATTTTATTGATCTTCTCTTCTGAACTGCACAAGAGTAACAGCTTGATATAGAATTTTTCCACTCTCTACTCTCTGTGTGGATAATGAAGTCCTTACAACATCACAGACTGTGTTCATGGATCATAAAAATGAATATTGTTAAGATGATCACACTACTCAATCTATACAATTAATGCATTTCTCATCAAAATACCAAGATAGTCTCCAGAGAAATACAAAAATCCCTATAAAATTCATATGAAACCACAAAAGACCACAGCAGCCAAATCCATATGGAGGGGGATAAAAAGAAAAGAAAAAGTTGGAGACATTACAATACCTGACTTCATACTACGAAGGTAAAATAACTGAACCAGCATGTTTCTGGCATCAAAACAAACATAGATCCGTGGTAGAGATAACCCATAAATAATCCATGTTCATACAGCCAACTGAATCTTCACAAAGGTATCAAGAATACACAGTGGAAAAGGCACAGTTCCTCCAGTAAATGGGGCTGACCAGATTGGATATACATGTTCAGAAGAATGAAAATATATTCCTACCCCTTGGTGTGCACAAATATCAGCTCAAAATGGATCAAAGACCTAAATATAAACCTGAAACTATACATTTACTGGAATAAAATGGGGGAAACATTTCAAGACACTGGAGCAGACAAAGATATTTTTAGATAAGGTCTGAAAGACATTGGCAAAAAAAAAGGAGTGAAAATAGACAAATGTGATTATATCAAACTAAGTTTCTATACAGAAAATAATAAGAGCTAATCTACAGAACTGCGGATAATTTTTGCAACCAATTCATCTGACAAAGGACTAACATCCAGAATATATAAGGAATTAGGAAAGATTTATACACACGCAACCAAACAATCCAATTAAAAATGGACTAAACCTCTGAATAGATTCTTTGCAAAATAACACACATGGTCAAAGAGTTATTCTCTTTATAAAGTACTCATTCTCAATAATCATCAGGGAAATACAACCAAAATTACAAAGGGATATCCTCTGACCCAACTTAAAATGGGTATCATTAAAAAGACAGAAAATAAAAACACTAGCCAGGGTATAGGAAATGGAAACTCATATACTGTAATGGGAATCTTTAATAGTAGAGCCTTTATGGAAAACAGCATGGGAATTCCTTAAAGTTAAAAACAGAACTACCATATAATCTAATAATTTCACTATTTGGTGTCTATCCCAGAAAGGAATTCATTACTCTGAGGAGATATTTATACTTCCTTGTGAATTGTAGCACTATTCACAATAGCTAAAATATGAAATGAGCCATATATATATATATGGTGTGTGTAGTGGAATCTTATTCAGTCATAAAAAAGAATGGGATCCTGTCATTTGCTGCAAAATGGATGGAACTGGAGGTCATTATATTAAATAAGCCAGACAGAGAAACACAAATACCACATGTAGAAACTAAAAAATGTATCTTATATAAGAATGAAATGGAATAGTAGTCACTATGCTGGGAAGGGTGAGGTGAATGGAAAGTCACATTATGTAAGGGGCAGGCACCAAACCATATTTAGAAAGAAGGAATCATTTCTAGTTTTCTATAGCAGAGTACAGTATGGTATTTATTAAAACAATCAGGGACATTTCAAACTGAATGGAAGAGTATAAAATTGACAACTTATAAAAATGATTCCACCTTACCCCAGAAAGAATAGCAATCATCAGGAAGTCAAACAATAACAAATGCTGGCGGGGCTGTGGTGAAAAGGGAACCCTCCTGCATTGTTGTTGGGAATGCAAACTAGTACAACCATTATGGAAATCAGTATCGAGATTTCTCAAAAGTCTGAATGTAGAAATCCCATATGACCCAGCCATTCCCCTACTAGGTATCTTTCCTGAAGAGCTAGAGACATCATACTACGAGATACTTGCACAACAATGTTTATAGCAGCACAATTTGTAATAGCTAAATTCTGGAAGCAACCCATATACTAATCAATGGATAGCTGGATAAACAAAATGTGGTATCTATACATAATGGAATACTATTCATCTATAGAGAATGACAAACTAGAGTTATTTGTAGGAAAATGGATGGACCTGGAAAATATAATGTTGAGTGAAATAAACCAGTCTCACAAGCTGGAATACTGCAAGGTATCCCTCATTTACCGAGGTAAAATACAAACAAAAGAAAAGAGTAAACAATGGATACAAAAAGACGAAGTGTTAGATATAAGCTAATAGACAAAGGATTCAAGGGAACAAGAAGAGGGCAAAGGGGGAGGGGAATGGGAATCCAGAGGAATAATGATATTTTAAAAATAAGAACCTAATGACCCAAACTTAAATCAGTTTTAAATTGCCATAATATACCCCAAAGAGATGTAAAAGTATTGTCTGAAAGGTTTTAAAAATTACTACATTGCTGGTAGTGAATGTAATATGATACACTCACTCTAAAGAGTTTCAAAAGTTCTTATAAAACTATGTATATAATTACTACATGACCTAGCAATTATACTTTTGAGCATTTATTCCAAAGGAAAAAAAAAACACTAAGGTTCATCCAAAAATATGTATATGAACGATCATAGCAATTTTATTTGTAAAGTCAAAAGTAAAACTTGCCCGGATATCCTTTAACAGGTGAAGTGTAAGGCAAAGAAGCTAAAACCATATGGCAGAATACTGCTCAACTATAAAAATAAACTGCTGATCCAAGCGGCAGTTTGCATAAGTCTCCAAGGAATTAGGCTGAGTGACAGAAAGTCTGATTCTTAAACTCATGCTGTAAGATTACATTCATGTAAGATTTTCGAAATGTGATAAAAATTTGAAATAGAGCGTAATTAGCCATTGGCAGGGCTTAGGAACTAGAGAGTATGAAGGAGGGTGGAGCTATAAAAGGTAAAATAAAGAATATTGTTTTGTTAGAATCCTTTAGCATTGTGATTGTCATGGTATGTATACAAATTCAAATAGATGAAAATAATTTTATAGAAGTTAAAATACACACATAATAAGTAAGTTTAAATGGGAAAAATCTAAATAAGATCAAAGGATTCTATCAATATGTGTTAGCTTTCTATCACTATAATAAAACACTTGAGATAATTAGAGAAGTTTCTCTTTTTGCCCAGGATGTTTGAGGATCTAGTTCATGGCTATATTTTGTTTGCTGTTTGCTTTTTTATAGATTTTTATTAAAATTTATCCAAAATTACACAAACTCATAGGCCATTACACAAGCTTATAGACCATAATACCTTGTGCCTTTTGCTTATAACAACAAGCAATGTAAACCACATAAATGGAGCACTAAGTCACAACTACATAAAATTACTATAGTACCTCGTGTATGTGTTACTGTTTTGAGTTTAAATTATTAGGTTCTTGTTTTTAGGATATTAGTATTCCTTTGGATTCCCATCCCCCTCCCCCTTTGCCCTCTTCTTGTTCCCTTGGACCCTTTCCCTTTTGTATCCATTGTTTACCATTTTCTTTTGTTTGTCTTTTGCCTCACTCAAATGAGGGGTACCACACAGTATTCAAACTTGCAAGTCTGGTTTATTTCACTGAACATTATATTTTCCAGGTCCATCCATTTTCTTATAAATGACTCGAATTTGTCCTTCTTTATAGCCAAATAGTATTCCGTTATATGTAGATACCACATATTGTTTATCCAGTTATCTGTTGAAGTGTATACAGGCTGCTTCCAGCATTTAGCTATTATGAATTATGCTGCTATAAACATCGGTATGCAGTTATTGCTGTAGTATGATATCTTTAGCTCTTCAGGAAAGATACCTAGTAGGGGAATGGCTGGATCTTATGGGATTTCTACTTTCAGGCTTTTGAGAAATCTCCATACCAATTTCCATAATGGTTGAACTAGTTTGCATTTCCGCCAACAGTGTAGAAGAGTTCCCTTTTCACCACAGCTATGCCAGCATTTGTTATTCTTTGACTTCCAGATGATTGCCCTTCTTTCTGGGATAAGGTGAAATCTTAGAGTAGTTTTAATTTGCATTTCTCTACTAGCCATAGATGTTGAACATTTTTTCATCTATTTGTTGGCCATTTGTATTTCTTCCATTGTGAAGTATCGGCTCATTTCTTTGGCCCATCCATTTCTTGAGTGGGTCATTAATTTTAGGTGGTTTAATTTTTTTGAGTTCTGTGTATATTCTAGATATTAGTCCTCTATCTGAGGAATAGCTGGCAAAGATTTTTTTCCCATTCTGTAGATTTTCTCTTCACTTTAGTAATTGACTCTTTTGCTGTACAGAAGCTCTTTAGTCTAATATAATCCCATTTGTTGGTTCTTGTTGCTACTTCCTGTGCAACTGATGTTCTGTTTAGAAAGTCCTTTCCTACTCCTATGTCTTCCAGTGTTTTACCTATTTTGTCTTACACAAGGCTTACTGTTTCTGTTTTAATGTTTAGATCTTTGATCCATTTTGATTTTAATTTAGTATATGGTGAGAGACATGGGTCCAGTTTCATTCTTCTACACACGGATAACCAGTTTTCCCAACACCATTCATTGATTAGGGTCTCTTTCCTCCAACATATGCTTTTGAATCCTTTGTCAAAGATCATGTATTTGAATATGTTGGGAGAAGTTTCTGTGTCCTTGATTCTGTCCCATTGGTCCTTGTGTCTATTTTTGTTCCAGTACCATGACATTTTTATTGGCTACGTTGTTTTTGAGGCTGCTACAAGGCAGTATATCATTGCAGCTGGCACAGATACAAACAAAAGTAAAACTAAAATACAAACAGGAATGAGGAGGGTTCTGAAGTCTCACAATCACCTGCAGAGGAGCCCTGCAATTACCTAAAGACTTTCCATGAGGCCTCACCTCTTAAAGTTGCCATAGCCTCCCTATGGTGCCCCCCTGAAAACCATACATTTAACACATGGCCATGAACTCACTGTGTGGCCCAGGCCATCCTGGAACTCACGGAATCCTTCTTCATCAGCCTCCTGAGTGCTGGGATTGCAGGTGTGTACCAAGTGCCCAGTGACAGATTTAGTTTTTTAAAGAAGATGCAAACTTCTCCCCTGGAACATTAAAATTTACTCCAATTAGTAAAATCCAGATATTTTCAAGATGATAATAATCTTTAAAATTTAACAATTTAGATAAATTTCAGTAGTCTATAAGTTTCATAAGACAGTGCCTATTTGTTTACAAATAGTGCAATTTTCCTTTCAAAATATTTACTTTGTAGCATGTGGATCACTGGGGTTGAAATGGAACAAATGGATCCTATTCTACTCTGATAATAATGATTATTATCTAAATAATGAAGAGAGTTTTTCACAGACCATGTTAAAGGATTATATAGCTTTTATAGGCAATGTGTTTTCTGAGTTTTCAAGCCAGTATCTCTCCTAGACACAGACTACAAAATCAACTTCTCTGTTCCTAGCTTGACTTGTTTCTAAATTCATCTTCCTTCTTATGTACTGTAAATCAAATCTGATCCATATTGAAATGCATACGATGTTTTTAAACTGCTATCTTTATTAATGGCAATATGGAAGTATAAATTCGTAAGTAATATTTCAACTACCTAGAATCTAAGAGCACTTGTTATGAAGTTCAGTCCTCTAAATAAACCATCAGCTTTGAGTGATTGGCAAGACTGAATATACATTTTAAAATACAAAAAAATCTTGACTAAACAGACTCAGTCATTATTCTTGAATGTTATGTTGTTTAATATTACCATATTCCATAGCATAAATTATTCTCAGAAATAGGAGGATTCAATTTTAGGATTTTAAATTCAGTGGAGTCACTGGTTTTTAACCTATGCAACAGTCTGCTACTTCCTCTTAACAAAGACAAGTAAGTTCAAACTCTAATAACATATCAACTAAAACCACAGCAGTCGTTTCTGCTGTGTTTCAGGTTGCTTGTGGAGGTTGATGCCCTGGTGAAATAATCGGTTTTATAAAGGAGTTTAAGAAGGAGAAAAGAAGCAAAGTACTAATTAAATTTGAAACCCATAAATTCCTGAAATGATAACTACACAGGAGAACATGGTAATTCCAAATGCCAACCTCATTCTCACTGAACTTCTAAAATTTAATAATGCTTTAATTTTTCACCTTTATATAAAACTGAAGGTCCACTTTTAGCAAAGGTCTTGAAAGAGTCCAAATGCAAACTAAGATATCACATTCTTATGCTTAAAAACTGCAGTGTGAGCAGCTCAGGTACCAGGTCACACTTTCACACCCTTGCTGCATGAGTGGCAATATAGGGAAATCACCATAAATCATCTCTTGGCTGTATACAATTAATTTTATGTTCTTCACTTGTCCTCTATGTTTTTATGCTGTTTCTTTTTATATTTGATTTTTGAGGTCACTTTTGGCTTGAAGCAAAATACTCAAACTTAATATTAAAATACTGCTAGGTGATATTATAGTAACAAGTTGTAATAAGCAAATTCAGGGTCACCTTTTCCCACAAGTTATAAAATTAACTGTCAAAAACTGTCAAAAGAAAAATAATCCATTACTGCCTAAAGCTTTTGAATGTAAGAATAAGTGGGTTTACTCCATAGTATCTGGAAGGGTGAAACATTTCTATAATCCCTGCATATTTTCACAGTGATCCTTTATCTTACCACCTTAGAAGTGATTTTAGATCTCATCAGAGTTACTTATTATTTAGTTTTTAGTTGCTTTGCAATAAAACAGGAAAAAAACTTTTCTAATAATTTTCAGAATAGCTATTCTTCCAGACGGGAGTCTACGGATCCTAAACGCATCTAAATCAGATGAGGGAAAGTATGTTTGCCAAGGGGAAAACATCTTTGGTACTGCTGAAATTGTAGCTTCAGTGTCTGTAAAAGGTAAGAAAATGCAGCTAATTGTTTTACAAGCATAATTTCATGGCCTTACCAGAAGGAAACTAAATAAGATGTGCATGTAAATATGTTTGCATTTATATGTGTGCATGCTCATTTCCCAACTGCTTTGCAAATATAGAACAAATAAGCCAAATTATCCTTTTCCGTCACTTAAGGAACCAAAGAGGAAGCAACTTATTATTAATGGAAATTTGGATATTTTGTTTGGAATAACTTTTTGAGAGACTAAAGAAAGTTTTTCAAAGTCTTATTCAGTGTCTGAAAATGTTAGAGTACGCCCATTGTATTCAGGTATTTTTCCTCTACTAGAACTGAGGAGGTTGCTCCATGGCAGAGCATTTGCATAGCTCGTTGGGACCTCAGGTGTGCATCCCCAGTACCACAAGAAAGAATATTATTTTTCTCTAACAGAAATAATTTTGCAGCAGTCAGGAGTACCCTTTGTTTCTGCTCCTACTGGTGATTTCAGGAAGAGAGGAATGTAGGAAGAGGAAATCAGTGCGTGATGGAGGTGTATACATCAAATAAATTGTTACCAGAGTGGAGTGTTGATGTTTGCTTTGGGGGAACTTTTGTATGCCTTTATATTAATAAATATCACTGCTTATATGTTTATTCATCTTCTAGGCTAAATAAACTAGATTTCAAGCCAAGAATATTCTTTTGAAACTACAAGTTGGTGTTTAGTAGTAAAAAAATTTTTATATTTTAGGCAGCACAATTTTTTCCAGTTAACAAAGGATTATTTTTCCCAACTGATTTGCATCCTGATTTTTTTCATGGTGCATGTATCATACAGTAAAATATACTTTGCCCATAAAAATATTAAAAGTTTTACTTTGAAAAGGGAAAATAGTTGTGGAGATGGATGGTGGTGATGATGATTCATGACATTGTGAAGTACTTAATGCTAATAACCTGTACATTTAAAAATATGAAACTGTTCATTTCTCTCTGTCCTTGGAAATGAAAATGTAATTATAATAGCCAACTCTCTGGAAGCTTAGAAAAGAGTCAAGTATCAATGGAGGAAATAACATAATTTAAAAGATGCTTTCATTTATATCATGTATTATCAGGATCCAACTCAGTCTTCCATTCTTTCCTTTATTCCTGCTGAGTGCTAATTTTTTCATAAAAAGTTAATGCTGAATCCACAGATATTTAATGATACCAAATAATGTTTTGTCAATCATGCATTAAATAAATATGTATTTACTCAGAACGTTTCAATTCCCACGAAATTTAAACTACAGTATAGTGTGAGTTTCTGTCTTCTCTAGTGAAGCCAAAGCTCCAAATGCCATACCAAGTATTTTGCCGGTACAGTACTAACATTTAAAGCGAGATCCTTGTCTTGGAATTGGTTTTTCTTTTCAGGAACTGCTTAGAATGACATTGGATATTAAAGGATCTGATAGGTAGTTAGGAGAGGTACTTTATCAAACTATAATCTTGCAAACAGTAGAGATAAAATAGGAAAGTTAAGCTGATTTTTAATCAATGTGCCAATCTTCCTGTGGTATCTACACCCAGGAATCTAATTAGTAAAAAGATAAAATCGTGTCTTCATCACCTCTCCATTTTATTCAAAACACACCATACTGCAGTCATTTAACAACTCGCTTAACCCTTAGAGGAACAGCTGTTAGCCTTTATTGCTTCTAAGTTGCAGTCATCCCAGTAAAAAAAAAAATTTTTAATTTAACTGTATCACTACATGAACAAATTTTTCATAAAACATTTCAAATTTAGTGTTTTTATCTTTTTAAGTGTAACTCAATTAACCCAGCAACAGTCTATCAAAAGTGATCTTTTATAATCATCCAGAAGGTGCCTCTTCTTTTCTGCTTAGAGAGTTTTAGGGCGTGCAAAGTTAGTACAAGCTGGGGTCCCAGTAGGACTGTATTCTTATCCCCTTGAGACCGTGATGTGGGGGCACGTGTTTTCTCTTCCTTACAGCCTCTTGTAACTCTTAAGGGAGTGAATTCCTTCTGTGTTCCTCCCTCTATATTATGCAGGATTGTCATCGTAAAAATCATTTTATTTATTTGATGGTCCTTCAGGATATCAGAGAGCTGGAAGCTGCTCTTTTTTCATGTTCCTTTCTTCAGAATGCTGAACACAGCTTCTAGCTTTCCAGTCTGTCTTTTTGTTCAAGTTGACTGCTTAATAGAAACAGGGGCTCTAAAATCATTAGTCCTCTAACTAAACAGAGTAAAATATCCTAGCATCCAAAAGTTAGTATTTCACTTAATAATGGTCTATTTAACAATGTGAAAAATCTGGTGCATTTATCTGGAGCAGCAGTATTGTACAGATTCCTTTTTTTTTCCCCTCTATTATTTAAAATGACATAGGATGAAGAGAAACACTATATTATGTTAAATATTGTATCATTAATATATTTTTTGCTTCCATAGAACCTACAAGGATAGAACTTACTCCAAAAAGAACAGAGTTAACAGTGGGAGAAAGCATCGTCCTTAATTGCAAAGCAATTCACGATGCTAGCTTGGATGTCAATTTCTACTGGACTCTGAAAGGCCAGCCTATTGATTTTGAAAAAGAAGGTGGACATTTTGAAAGCATCAGGGCCGTAAGTTTATGCACTTTTACTTTCTGAGTAATAATTTTAGAAATGTTGGCACAACTGTGAAGTCCTTTTATATATGAAAAATAGAGAAATATTAGTCTGATTAAAACCATTACTTTCTTCCCTTACTTTATGTCAAACTAAAAATAATTATTTTTAGACCCCAATAAGAAATTAGGGGTGTTATATGATGCCATCATTATATGACTCTGGTTTCTTGGCTACTTTATTATTTTAATATCAGTATTTATACATTATATTCCACTGGTTATGCTTTTATATAAAGTGGCCCCTGTATTATTTAAAGTGTTCTTATCAGCAACTGTGATATAGTATCAGTGAAATAAATTGGCCTGCACTATTCCTCAAGAAGCATAAATTTTTGGAGATTTCTCACCAACAATAGAGATTAACTCTGCAACTCACAGTCATAAATGCACATTAGCCTTAAATGAACCATGGACAGACTTGTTTCTTCTCTGTCAAATCTTTTCTTTTTAATATCTTTTTATATGATTTACCTATGTGGCAGTCTACCAAATGGTGTGGGAAATCTTGTGAACCAATCCTCCAGAGCCATCACAGCTCCTAACTCCATAGAGAGGTGGAGAGAGGCCCCTCCCCAGCATGACAATAGCAAGGGGAGAAAGACAGTGGTAATGGGTGGCAGGCAGACAGAATTTGGCCTGGAGTCTTCCTGCTCTATTAGAGGGAGAATTGGATACAAATACACAGTTTTGTCTAAAAGTCCAATTTAAAATACCGTCACATACTGATAAAAATCCATTTAATCTTTTCTGAACGCTTTGAGAAGCATGGAAAACCATAGCTATAGTGAGCTCAAATATTTTTAAACTCACTTTGGAGTTAGAATGGATTTTACTTTAAAGTTTGTATGATACGGCACACACACACACACACACACACACACACACCTACACACCTACCCACCCACCCACCCTTGGGCCCAAATTTAGTAATTCTCTGGATAAGTCCCATCTCAATGCCTCATCAGATACATACCATAAAGCTAGTTGCTGGCTTTGACCGAACCCTAATCTCATACAGATGTAAAGTGAGAAATTTGAACCAGATCATTTCTAAGGTCCCTTCTCGCTTCAGAATTTGATAAATTCTCATTAGTAAAAGAGTAAAGAAGAGCTCTCTTTGTTGCATTTGCAAGTGTAACTAAAATTAAACACTTCTTTACAAATTATTCCTTTCATCCTGGCTTACTTTGCAGTTAATTGGAGAAACTATAGGACTAAGGAACAATTACCGCCTGCATTATTCACTATATCATTCAGTAAATTTATTTCGATTATTAGTGACTAAGATAGATGCAAAATATTTGTATCATGTTAAATTAAACTCTTTTCCCTCTAGTTTGTGGTTTTCTTTCTTAATTTGGGTTTATAATTTTTACAAATTTTATAACATGAATGTCATAAAACAGAAGTAGTAAAAATATTGCTTTTGGACAACAAAATATGCCATTAATAAAATATCTTCTTAGGATTCTATAGTAAATATATCTCTAACTAATGACCTTCCTTCATAGAAGTAGTTCCTTTATTTTAAAATATCAAGGGAGAAATAGATGGACTTGATGAAGTTATAAGAATTTTTGTTTTTGCCTCCTGAATAACAACACTTTGAGGCGATAGCATTCATTTTTACAAATATCTTTAGTGTTTTTCACAAACACCTGCTCTATCCTTCTTTGCATAGGTGCCCGTGAGAAGTGAAAAGTTGACCCCTTACTT
Organism: Hystrix cristata; assembly: GCA_004026905.1. Lineage (NCBI taxonomy): Eukaryota > Metazoa > Chordata > Mammalia > Rodentia > Hystricidae > Hystrix > Hystrix cristata. The sequence goes on along the minus strand of PVJO010002220.1, from coordinate 50,767 downwards.
TATGCAAATCCATATAATTACAAGGCATATTAAAACTAAGCTTTGACTTGATAGTAATATTCAGCTTTAAAGACAAGTATTATCACTTTTAGTATACTTGGAATAATTCATAAACATATATATGTATGTAAAATATTGGGTAGGTTCAAATATAAAGTATTCTAGAGATTGTCTATCACCTATTTCTCAGTGACTCCAGATGCTGAATGGGTCTCATCCGGCTTCAGTGACATATACTGGAGAGGACAACATTACATGACATAGAACAGGCAAAAAGAAGAAAAAAAAATAACATTCTATTCTCCTCCTGCCCTTCTTAAGGTGAAAAATGTTCTGGAAAATATTTTAGGAGGAAGAATAAAATTGCTTTTTACAGGGGTGATTTGGGAGGCCGCCCAGGCTGGTGAATACCTTCTGTTTGGGAGGTCAGAGTAAGATTCTGGAAGTCCAAGGGCAGGACAGGTATCAGTAAAAAGCCAATTAGGAAAACCTAAGGCCTGCTGTGTGCTCAAGAGGTGAGCCATTAAAGCAATGTGGAGGTATGGGGGCCCAGGCTAGTGCAGAAGAGAAAGACAGCCCAAGGGGACTCAGGGACTTGAGCAGCAACAGGATGTGCCTTTGACTGGCGCACTCTCTAGGCCAGTGGTGGTGAATCTATGGCATGCAGGCCACAGCAGTCCGTTTGTTATTGAAAGATCTAAAATATTCGCCATCACTGCTCTAGGCTAAGCATCCAAAGACAGAACCTTGCCAATAGGTAGTTAAATGGTGGTAACTCAGAACAGAATAGGGGACATACTTTAGCACATTACCCTGCATAGGGTAAAAGGAATCAACTAAATCTCAGGAGTGGAGGAAAGAAGGAAAAGAGAAAGTGGTGTTGATATTCGACATCTTACAGATAAAGAAATGTTGTGTAATGATGCTCCTTAATTTTCAACTAATTGTACCGATGTCTTTTATACACATATATTAGTAAGTAAAACTAGTCAAATTATTTATGTGTAGCCTTTATATAACATCTGTATGCAGTGTACATTGTCATGCTTTAAAGAAACTTTTGCTTTTGGACTGTATTTCAAGAATATAAACAAACATGTAATAGCATCACATAAAAAAAAAGTGGTGTTACTTTGAAATTCAAATCAAAACATCTGTAATGAAAATGCTTCTATTTCTCTTGCCCTCTTTCCTGAGGCCTTGTTTTACAAGTCCAGCAATTTGATTTTGAGTGAATCCATTCCCAAAGCTAACAAGCAATCAGTCCATAAACATTTGATCTAATCCTCCAAAATCACCTTTTTTTGGCACATGACATGAATAAACTCAATGTGGAAAATTAATGAGTCTATTCTTAAATTTTTTAGTTCTAAGAGCTAATAGCTAAGTGTTATTAGTGATCCAAAGTAAAGTTATGGCCCTGCACTCCTAATGCAGAACACATTCCAGAAGCAGAACAATTGAAGGGGAGAGAGCAGAGTGTGCTAGAGACTGTTACCACGAAACCCTGCGCAAGTACAGCTGGCAGAAAGACTCTCTGTTTGAAGTCAACCTGGATAGACAGGATTTTGGCAGGTGTCTAGCAGCAACTGCATTTCCAGCAAAGTAAGCAGGTCACGCAAAGACAGAAGAGTTTAGTGCCTGTCTCAGGAACAAGGAGGAATCAGTGGTCTGGACAGCACAGTAAGGGTACCTAGTAGACAATAAGTCAATATATGTTGAATAATAAGGGAAAACAGCAAAGCCCTCACTGTAAAAGACACCAATTTCTGAGCTGCACAACTTGTGTTGTATTTTAAATGTAGAGGGTGTCATATATTTTGGATTCGGTATTTAAAAGGATAGTCCTGGCACCTCTGTGGGGCAGGTATTGAATAGCTTTTGGATTTTACATTCAGTCTAGACTGGTTCACCAGAGGTTACAACAGGGAGACAGGCATTATAAGGTTTGCCTCAAAATAACATTTCTGGTTCTTGTTACCAAACGAACGCATTTACAACATTCTTGACACAATTATTTTTGTTGGTCAAAGCTCTGCAGGAATCTCTGCTCCTCTCAGAATGACTAAGTAGCACCTGAGTGCTGCCACGTGGCCTCGAAACCACAGTCTTAATGGAAAACTGTGGTGATCCAGTGTGTTCCAGAGACTTGAAATTTCCTAATTACCCATTTGGGATATAAGCAAGTATTAATCCTTATAATGCACAATGAACTACACACCATTACTGTGGCAGCCTGTAATTTGTTAGATTTTTGACACAGAAAAAAGATCACACAATTTTCATCAGTAATCGTCCTTTCCATTGTAAACTTGGCATTATGAACTTGCAAAATTGCTACTAAATGGACAACCAAGTCCAAATGCTGTGTAGCTGTACTATTTGCATAGTCCCATATATTTACCCAATTCTGTGAAAACAGCAGTAGTAGCAAACAAAAATTCAGCAAGGCAGAGTGGGAATTTTGACTCCATTTTTTAACAAGGAAACTGAGCAATAAGACTTTTCCAGGCTACACACATGAATTTTAAATCGGGGTAAAAAAATTAAATGATGTGTAATTGTAAACTATGTTATGTTGACTGTCCTGAACAAATTTTCCCTTCTCCATGTTCACATACTATCTAGTAAGCATTTAGCTCTTGCCTGTATAAACTACAGGAAATAAAAAACAGAAAGCAGCTTTGGTCCCAGTCTTCAAGAAGCATAATGATGGTATAGGATATTATGAACATGAAAATTATTAAATTTTTATCAGAAAGTCAAATATTGTTGGAGATTAGAAAGAGGCTAATATTACCTACTGCCATTGTGGGGGAAAGCAAGACAAGGAATTAATAGAGCACCTACTGCGTGCCAGTCATTGAGCACACATGCATGTGTGTGCATGCACACACACGCGCATGCTCATTAATTTCTCATAACAACTATATGAAGTAATATCACTTGGGGAGAACATCTTACCTAACTTAGACCTTAGAGGTAGAAGTTAGGTAGGCAAAGCAGACAGAAAAAGGTAATAAAAGGTGAGAAAAGATACTATGTCTCAAACCTGTGAGGGATCTTGGAGAATATGAACCATGTCTTAGGCTGATGCCTGGATTCTCCTTCAGAATTAGTGTCTGCAATAATCCTTTCAGTGATGAGAAATACGTGTGCCCCTGAGAGTCCATCCCATTACCAATCAGATCAGAATGCCAGCAATTGGAAAGTAGAAATCATTTCAATAACCTACATTCCAAGTACAGACTCATAAAGAAAGTTGTTTGATTCATATCCACAGTTTTTGTGAATTATTAGATAGGTAAAAAGGAGATAGGATATAAACCCCCTAAACACTCTGGGAATTTCACAGTAGCTGAAAAGTTCCAGCCCATGTGAGTTTTCCTGTTATAGATACTTCTGTTTCTAATTTATCTTCTTAGGAATTAGCTTCAGTCTCCTGAAAAAGAGAAAGTCCCAGAGTAGAATACAGTCAGTATTCAACTGGCACTGTTCTCTTCCTTGATAGACAGATGTTAATAGGGTAAGTCAGTGAGATCATTGGACACATTGCCAGGGTTTACTAAGGTACAAAGTTATGACAGCCTCATGAAAATCTGTATACTCTTTTTCATCATTGGCATGCATAAGTCCCAGAGGCATCACTGTCAGGAAGTATATAAAAGAGCTGTACGTCTACCAAAGGCACATATTATCTTTGGCTCATTCTGATAATTAGTAATATTAATACTTGCAATATGAGCATGTGCACTGAGTCCTAACCTCTCACTGTGCCACAAGAGGTACACTTCATCAGTCTAGCTCCTACCCCCTGGCTCTTTCTCTTGCTCCGAATCTTGCAAACATGGTCATCCACCAACTTTGTGTTTTGTGCTACAATCTCTTGACTGCCACGTATTGATTTATGCCAGTTCCCAATCTTTCACCAAAATTAACAAAAGTCATTTTGTAAAATTTTAATAGAATAGAAATATGTAGTAACCACAAAACCAAAGCTAGTAAACTGACATGGAGAGACATTACCTTAGCCTTAGCATTTTCTGATCATAACAGGAAATGTTACCCTATCTGTATAAATGCTTGACTTGTCTATGTTTTAAAAAAATGCCTCACCCACTATCATTTCAAGGTAAAAATCACTTCATGGAAAATAAGAATGCCCATTTTTGCCAGTATTTGATTCATGTGGTCATGTCTCAAAATATGGCACTTTTAAATACATGATTCTGCAACATTTTATGCACTAATAAAATAAGTTAGCCTCTTGGGTTCTTAAAAGTAGGGGTGAATTAATTTTTATCACTCTACACTAAATGTGCTCACAAAATAGCCATCCAGACAGTATTGTTAAATGAAAAGGTAAAAAGAAATTGATACAAATCATTTTTTCAGCTTAGCCAACTATATTATTTCAGAGCTTTAATATAATTAGCTATTGCACATTTTTGTTAAAACCTGCTACCATAACAAGATTATTTCCTTTTTTTTTTTACTCTTTACACAAAATTGGAATTATACTTTAGCACAGTTTGCAGTGAATGAAAGATGACCAATTTAGATGCCATCCTAGACAGCATATTGGGAAACCATTCCTTAATTTCTAGTGTATAACCTCTGAACCATGCTGCAGCAAGATGGTAACGCCATGTTCATTAGCCACTTCCATTTTCTGATTAGCAGAATCCTACACATAAAGCAAAAAAATACAAAACTCTCCACTTTTTGTCAATTGTCAGATTTTGTAAAACTAATCAGTTAATGCCTCATAGTTATCACATGCAAAAAGACAGACTTAGCTGTCCAATTTTAAGGCTTTACTTTTGTTCATTTAAATATAGTGCACCAAACAAGGCACAATAGTGTACACCTATAGCCCCAGCTAACTGAAAGGCTGAGACGAAAGTATTGCAAACGTTTAGGTCAGCCTGGTCATCATAGGAAGACATTCTCTCAAAAAAATTTAAAAAGAAACAGTAAATAGATAGATACAGTGTTCCACCAAAACAAACCTTCTGCATATGGTGTTATAGTAAAGATACAGGTAGTTTGCTGATAAACAGCCCCAACTTTCAACAGGTATTTTATCTTTACAATAATGTTTCCATTGCATTATATGTGATGTGAATAGTTACTAGTATCCCTGCAATGTTTTTTGGTACTGACTTGCAAGTTCTCTTGTTGTTGTTATTTAATTTTTGAGCAGAGGGAAAATAAAGCTTTTTGACAGAGAAAGACAATTTTCATTCTGAACTGTGCCGAGAAAAATGAGATCAATAGCCTAAGTTCTGTGATCTCTGATGGAAATAAAAGTACCATTCTTTTGAGACTTAGATAGGACATTTCAAGTTATTGGATTGGGAAAAGAGAGGAATGAAAACAGAAACATCCCTTAATCCTTAATAGAATTTTTCTCTCCTAGATTGTAAAATCCAGAAATTAAATATGCTTTAATTTCTAGCTCACTAACACCAGAAATTAAGACCTACTTACATAGCTCTAGGACTCCATATGTTTTTTTTCTCTTGGAATTTTTGTTTTTCTCCGAAGTTATTTTTATATTCCATGCATATATGAACTCCGACTGTATTTCTATAGTCCTATATTCTCCTTGAGTCGATTGTTTGTAATTCAACCAAGAAATTAATTTATCTGGTATAAAGTGCTTGTATCTTTAGAAATGTGACCAATAGTAAACCCCAGTGGGCCACTTCAATTATCATTATTATTCTTGCTCTTTATTAAACCTAATTCTTACCTAAGACACTTCTGATAATTTCAATATTAACCTTTCTAAAATGCATAGCAAACTTTCAATATAAATTTCTATTAATTACCCTGTAGTTGTGTATTAAAGAGTAATCAATGGATCTTGACTCTAGAACTATATCCCCTTCCCAACCTGACACAGAATTATTTTTATGTAACATTAAAACTTTATAAATTCTATATATTCTACAAGCAATTTAATGAATCAGTGTATAACCAAGTAAATGCATAATATCAAATTCATTCTTCATGTTACAAAACTGTCACTATCACTTGCCACTTTTATCAAATATTCAAGCCCAGTTACTGAAATGAATACTAAATTATCTTCATGGTCTATAATCACCTTTTCTATTTCAAGTTTATACTTAATCAGTTTTTACTTTTCTTAAACTACTATCTGTACCTTCACAATTGTAATAAATACCTCTGTCCCCCTCATGTTTTCTTATACTCTTCTCCCTTCCACTATTCTTATTATGAGCCCATTCAAATAAACTGAATTAGAAAGGATAACTGATGTGTCAATTTTAAATGAAGACCACCTAAACCGGAGGGGGATGCTGTGGAGGTTGTCTATACCCCCGCTTCAGCACTCCTTCCGCAGGTAATGAGAGTACTGCTGGCTGACAGTGCTCAGCTAACTCCCTCTTGGAAATCCCTTTCAATTTAAGAGGGTTATTGGACCAAGTTAAACTCCACCCCCAGCCTGTGCTGATGTATAGCGGGGTGAGGACACAGGGGTATTATAAAGGCCAGGACTCTTGCATCAAAGCAAGAAAACACAGATGGATCATCTCAGCTCCAAAGTTCCCTGTGGAACTGGCTGAGACCCTTGTGGCTGCATCACAGTTAAACATCACCGCTGCCCAATTCTGTGTTCTTTATTTCTTCACAAGCGTTGATCCCATTGACGCTCCCAGTGGATTATTCCTCTGAGTCTTGTTTTCTGAAACCCAACCTAAGACAACCCTAATGGCAAATGTCGTCACTGGAACAATTCTAAAAACAGGTGTAAGCAATAAAAAAGAAAAAAGCTCTCATCTGTTGAATGTCTACAAAAATTCTGGCAAAGTGTTAGACATTTTGAATGTTATTTCATTTACTTAGCACAAATACCCTATGATGTAGGGATTTTTTGACAGAATAAAGTGAAATTCAGAAAGATGAACAACTTTCCTAAAAGTAATTGTTGTTTACAAGAATTATTCAAACTAGGATTGACTGTGAACATGCCACCTTTTATCAAACCTAGAACATATCCTAAAACAATTTAGCAAGATAAAACTTTAAATTTGTACTTTCTCAGAAGACTTAGCAATAAATTATATCATCCTATCAATAATGTAGATAAATATTGTTCATCCACTTAAAATTTGTTAATCAATCACTTTCATTTCTGATGAGATTTTTAAATATTTTTCAGCAATCACTCATTCCTATAAAATTTCTCTGAGTTTATGTTTACTTTTATGTGAGTTTTATTTTTTTAATATTTGTACAGTTTATAATCATGAGCCAATTTATTGTCCCATTGCCAAAAGTATGTTTCTGTTTTTATGACAGCCCTACAAGCCAGACTGTAAAATGTTTAATCATTTTACAATAAATTTGAAACAGTTGTATTATCTATTAAGAGAAACATTTTAGACAAATAAATTTAAAGGAGTTTGCTTAAGCAAAGAATTGTGCGTGAATCAGGCCCACTTAGAACCAGAGAGGTTCCAAGAGCTCTGCCCAGCAGTGTGAGCAACAAGATACTGTAGACACAAAAGGACATCTGCTGGGGCACAGTGTGACGAATGCGCTGCTGGAGACTGAATGAAACTCAGATATTTATGTGAAAGATGTACTCCGAAACTTGCAGTTTGTTTACATGCTAAGTTAGGTTGCAATTCAATACCTATGCAGTCAGGATGCAAACTCAGCTTGCCGCAAAATTTAATTTGACCTAAGCTCAAATGTCTAAGTAGAATTTTACATCTTGAAAGGGACCTTTTAACTCTTCTTTTCTCATGCATCATTTATTTGATTCCCATAACAGCATGAGTCAGGTGATAAATTCAAACAGAAACTGAGTCCCTGGAGGAGAAGGGAAGGGCCTCAAAACCAAGGGCTTGAGAACTATTTAGGACACAGCTGGCATAATCACTTAGGATTCATTGTGCTGATGACCTCATTTCCATAAATGATATTCCAATTCTGGTTTGTTGTTGCAAAGTACAGATTGAAAGAACTAAGGATAGCTGCACATTTTCACTGTGGCTTTCGGGAAAGGAAAGACAAAGCGATTGTGATTCTACTCTGTAGTCTCACCTCCTTAGCTATACAAAGAAGCCTAATTTTATGCTACTTGATCATTATAAATCATTAAAATCATATGCTTAGTAACATCAAATTGTCAAATTGTTTAAAATCTTCCTATAAAACTTACTGAAAATGCATTGGAAAACTATCTTAAAATATTCTATTACACTTGCCTGTTCAGATGTTCTGTGAGTGTGTTTTCCTATTAATGAAAGCTCACTTTTCTGGTTACTGTAATTGTTTCATTTTATAGTATGTGAGCCCATTTTTTATCACCTTCTCTTTTAGTCTTTTAAAGATTCTCTCAAACTGGCTTTGAGATACAATATGTTAAATTATGTTGAAAGCTAAAGTTGAGACAAAAATATAAAGTATTAGATTTCAACTCTTCTTCTAAAGAAAATATTATCCACATCTGAAATACTCAAACTTATATATGTAACTTCTGAGGGTGTATTACAGCACTTTTGGTGTTTCATGTGACATTCTGGCAAGCAAAATCCAGTTTTCAAGTCATTTCTGTTACTTCTGCCTTGAATCTGTTGATTCCTCTTTCCCATTTCTAGGATCAAAATCCTGTCCTCAGCACTAATTTTTTGCGTGCACACACGCACGCGCACGCGCACACACACTCTCTCTCTCTCTCTCTCTCTCTCTCTCTCTCTCTCTCTCTCTCTCTCTCTCTCTCCCCATCCTAGATCTAATTCCGGCCTATTTCCATGTTATCATCCACCATATTTTTCTTCAACTTTTACTTCTTTTCTTATTTTGTGACAAAATAATTTCCGTAAAAGAGTAACAATAGTTTTTACACTGTTTATAACTATCTTCAAAGAAGTTACTCAGTACAAATCATAAACCAAAAATATTCTTACAAAATAGAAACAAACAGATAATAACACAAACTTTCTTTTCAATGAACTAAGATAAACTATTAGTATAAATGAAACAAATTACATATTCATTTGTTTTAAAAATATTTCAGTACATATGCTAATTTAGTGAAGTGTTTGAACTCTGTATTTCCAATTCATATAGTGTTTCTCATGTAAGAGAAACCATGTGATAACTGAGCTTTATTTTACAACAAAACAAAATAATTATCTGAAAACAGCATGTTTCAGGAATGCTTATTCCTGACTCAAAACTTATGCATATTCCTACCTTTGCCTCAAGACCTACCTTGAATTCCTTTGCCAGGGCTTCCATTACACTAGCCACATACCTCCACCAGACCACATACCCAATGCTCTTATTCTTCCCCTCTCTTGCCTTTACAAGCCCAGAAGTTAGGAACACTTTTTTACATACATACAGTTGCTCAGTGGAGGTTAGAAGTGTATAACCTAAAATTGTAACTCATAATGTTGAAGAAATACTGATATGTTTTATACCCTTTGTGTTATGCTAAAGAGAATGCCTTATGTATAAAGGAGATACCATTTTACCTACAGACCGATGAAATGTATACTACTACTACTACTAGAATGTTTACCTTCTTGGAAATATGTATAAAAGAAGATTTTTTTCTTTTTAGTTTTTGAAAGCCTTGAATAATAAAAGACTGTCCATATTATTTAATACCACATAAGCTTAAGGATTTTTATAAGCAACCATGGTGAAGTTTTATGTTTTGCAATACTATTGATACGTGTTACATTTTAGGTGACTCCTACATTATTTCTCAAAGTGATTTTCAAAGAGTCTGGTTTTGAGAAGACATTATTTCCAAGATATCTTTGGACTGCTACCTTTACTTCACAATTTCTCTTTATGTATATGTTTTGTATTAAATTCTAAAGGATATGTAAATGTTAACAATGTATTTAGCTTTTAGCTTTTCAAAATCCCCTAGATTCTTTCATGGACTATTTTTTATCGTATTACAATACAGGAGTCAAATTAAAACTCAGTAGGTAGCATCTCAAAAATGTTTCTCCTTCAGCAAAGGATATTTTAGAAATAACTACTGGACCATTATTCACCTTCTTCCTTTATCTGATATCCCTTATATAAGGGAAATGGAAAAGATCAAGTTAGAGAATTTAGGAAGTATGACACCGTTATCTTTAATAAACCACTGACAGCTCTGAAGCATACTTCTCAGTGTGTAATACATGAATTCTGAATTTATCTCAGTTCCACAAACATTAACCAAACACCTATCCACTACGTGTTGGCCCAAGATTGGGGGATTCTCTAATACCATAGCAACAAACATTCCATGGGAAGTACATGAGTACAGCTGCGCTAAAGTGCTACCTTTAAGAAGCTTAGACTCTTACAGAGGAAAGAATATAAACTGATAGGTAACAAGAACAGTGCAAGAAGTATGTCCAGTTCAGGGAGCCCAGAGTTATACATGCTCCAACCTGAAGCAGCAGAGCCGACTTCAAAAAGTCAAGTAATAGCAAAGCCTCTTGTTAAAAGTGAATGAGGAATTTTGTAGGCAAAGCATGGACAAGAAGCCCAAGCAAAAAGATACTAAAGGTAGAGCCTGAGCATAATACTAAATGCTCAAAACAAATTGTCACCTTACAGTTAAGCAAACTTCATTTACTATGTCTATACAGTCGTAATTCTGTTTTAAAGATGTCTCCTCAAATCGCCTATGAAAGTTGAATAAATGACCGTGATTTTGCATGGTTTCAGTTATATCAGTTACATATACCAAGTAAAATTAGTTGTCAGAGTTTTCCAGATTAAATCCAGGAATTAATTGTATGTTTCCTAGCATAAGTATATGTACCTTACATAAATTTACATGTTGCTTGAAGCTTTTTGTTTAGTGTATGAAATAGAAATTAACTGATACAATGTTAAGAATTAATATTCAGGGTCACTGAGATAATTCCCTAAATAGTACATGACTGTTCTTTTTTGAGACCATACTTGTTATTCTAGAGGCGGTTCTAAGACTAAAATGCAGTTAAGGAAAACAGAAACTAAGAACAGAAATTCAATTTCTTTCCACATTTATTCCTTTACTAAACTATAATTTTTTCAGGATAAGGTTATTTATCTTGGTCACCATTCCAGCCATTGGCATTATTTTCTAAATAAAATTATGTTAAAATATTTGTAAAGTTAATTGTGTAAGATAATAAAATTTTATATTCTCATACCTAAGTCCTTACTTTTTTCATATCTGCTAAAGTACCCCACAAAAAAGTGAAATATCAGGAAAATTTTAAATACATTTGTTCCCTGTGCAAACCCTTAATGAGTAACTTTGACATGTACAGCACTGACTAGGGCAGGAAAATCATATTGCCCTCAAGCTCCCTCAAAATATTCCTCACTTTGATCACTCTTACTCCATTGTTCTTGCCACTTTCTGAAGCACTTCTGGAAGTCCTCTTTCGTGTCTTTAGCTGTGCTGACATGGCTGTCTCCGTGTCCTGAGTTGGTTGAGAACATTTACCTCTTCACCTAGGGAAAGAGACAGAAGTTGCACGGTATCCGTTCCAGTGAAGAAGGTGGGTGAGCACACACATATTATAATCCTGCTTTTCCTTTGAATGGTACTTGGCAGAAGCACTAAACTGTATTTTTTTATCATATCTTGTAAAGACACAGAGGAGAACTTCCAGAAATACTTCAGTTATGCATATCTAAAATGTACCAATAAATCTTCTTGGTTCAAAAAAAAAAAATGCTTCAGAAAGTGGCAAGAATGATGAAACGACTGTGTTCAAAGTGAGGAAAATATTTTGAGGAGAATTAAAGGCGGTGCTCCTTTTCCATAATAAATTGTTTTAATTTAAACATTCACTGTGTATTCTGATCACAATTTGTATGTCTCACCCAGCTACTGGCTGGAGCAACATGAGCAAGTGGACCACATGTTTCTCATCATCCACCAGGCTCACACAGGCTCCTGCAGATGTGTGTCTCAGGATTCTAAGATCTAAGAGAAGAAGTGTCAAAGCCCTTTAGACCTGGACTCAAATATTTTTGTGTCATGTCTGCCCCACTGTATCAGTTAAAAGAAGTCACAAGGCTGTACCAAATAGAAAGGGTGGGGGATAGACTCTACCTCTTGTTGAGAGGAACTACAAAATATTGTGGCAACTTTTGAAATCGACCATCATCTGTCCTCTGGCCATAGTTTTTATTTTTTTTCTAATTTGTAGACCTCATCTCAAGATCTATGTAAGTCTTACTCAACTGTTGTTCTAGTTTTAAATTTTGGCTGGAAAACAAACTCCCCACATTTTTGGACCAGTCTGTGGGTCAATGAGTTGAGGTGGACTCTTGATTCCCATTGCTGCTGGTTTCAACTGGGCTCATCTATACATCCGTAATCAGGTATCTGGAGGTCTGGGAGATGTTTGAGGGAGGTAGAAACTAGAATGGCTTGTCCTGCTCTAAGCGGTCTCCATGCAGCAAGTTTGAAGTTATGTCACATGGTTGTCATAAGGCTCCAAAATGTGAACTTCTCGTGACACACATACACACATACAAACACACACTACAAACATCTGTATGTTGTGTTTGTTAATGTCTCATTGACCATGAAAGTCATTTAGTGAAGCACAGTCAGTGTACGATATTATCCAAGGATATGGATCCAAGAAGGCTTGAATAACTCTGGGGGCACTGCAGTAGCAATCTGCCACACAATCTAAACACTTAATTACAAGTGCTCCTGATCCAATGCTAAATCTTCCTTAACTTCCATGATTATCTCATTGTTAGTTAAAATCTAGATTATGTGTGTGGTGTAATGTGAGAGAGGGGAATAAACCTTTGGGCAAATAATAATTTGCACAAATAATCTGCACAATAAAACTCAATAAATGCTGTCGCTATCAACATAGTATAGGTCAGTGTTATTTAAATTAACATATCCCTATCTAAATTGACCCTTTCTTATCAAATTAGTAAAGCCATTCAAACCATTTAATGTGGTCCTACAGTCATTTTTCCATTTTATATAGTTTGTGTTCTCTTTTTAGAATGCTAGGAAATTTTAAATAATTTAGTCATTCATAGAAAATTGGCAGTGGTTAGAAATGAACAGAAAAACACTGTTTATTGAAAAATGAATAGATTAATAGGTAATTGACAAAATTAGCTTAAGACAACTACAATACTTGCTACCTTACCCATCCTAAAATAATGCATGTTAAATAGTTCTACCAAAATTTTTTTCTAGTGTTTCTATTCTTTTGCTGTACTCTGATAGGATCAAAGCAGGTTTATTTAATATACTGCTTTAAAGAAAGTATGATTATATCTAAAACAAAAATGAAATGTACTAGGTATTCCATTCCCAGAACAAATTCACAGGCTCTTTAAACTAGCACATTCCAGTTGTTTTTTATTAATGAATGAGAGTATCATTATTTGTGTTATTGTTGACCTTGCTACAGCTTGAACTGTTGAAGACAATGAAAATATTTATGAAAATTTTCAAAATCTAGTATTAGTTATGTAAAACTAAGATAATAGAAGAATAAGCTGAGAAAAATAGTAGAGATATTTAAAATTCCAAATTCTTATTTTTCTACTTCTTTACTCAATATTTCTATTTTCTGTGTAACTATGTGGATTATTGTGCTTGTAATTATGATTCTGTGTTACAGTAAAGGAGATGTACAGACTGTAGGATGTGATTGTGTTCTTCAGGTAAATATTCGATGTGAGAATTCAAAATATTTTAAGAGATTTCAAAACATATTTGAAAATAAAAGCAAACATGACAATAAATTGATTAAGGCATTCAAGACCTGACAGAGTTTATAATGTACCTACTTCACATTAGGCAATTTAATTGAATTGTTTAGTCACAGAGATGCAATTTTCTTCTGTGAACAAAATGGCAAGAAATTAGTTTTCTGTAACAGTTTTTAGCAGGTACTACTAAAGAATACCATGAATTCCATTGTAACTAATGATATGATTATACTATCTCAATACATGAAATTGAGATTTTACAGTACTGAATGGCACAATATACCAAAAGATAACTCGAATATAGATTATGTATTGGTCTGCATAGAAAACACATGTGCAGACAATGTAAATATAACTGAACATTTGTAGGCAATCAAGACATGGTATAATGTGATGGATTAAGCCAAGAATAAAGACTTTTACAATAAATGCTCCTTTTTATCTTTTTAGCATGCTTGAAGTGATAAGAAGTGATAAGTCTGTAAAAGAACCTAATCTGTTAGGTCGTCAAAGATTTCAAAATACATTATTATAAACAACTAAACACACAATAGAGATAGCAAAAATGTCTATAAAATCTGAGCAAATACAAAAGACTCCTGACTTCTGTGCCACTGAACCCCAATCAATAATTTAAAAACAGTTCTTGAAACATTAATGCTTGACAATATATTGTCAAAACGAAATACAGGTCTTCTTTACCAAGAGATTCCAAATGTTAGCATCAAGATGACATAAGTTTAAAAAAATTAAATGGACATATCTCAACAGAAATAATATGCCAAAGTCAGTATTTCCTAATGGCCTTATAATTCCAAACAAAGACAAAGCTGTTAAATCACCTTGGGGCATCCTGAGGATGTGAAATTCTAGTCCAATCTGAAGATCCAAAGAGTAGTTATGAAGTGTTATTTTCTGTGTACCTAGACATTCTTCAGTAGCCACTGAGTTTTCATTTAGCATCATAAACTTTATTTTCAGTGCCAAAGGCAAAGTAACAAGATGTTAGTGTTTTGAAATACAGTTCGCACACTTACACTATTCTGCTGGCTGGAATAGGTAAGAAGAATAGATAGTAGGGAAGAGACCTTTGCAGTAGTTTCCCCCAGACTGATAAAATAGGACCTTTGCAAAAAACATTGAAAGAATATGTGGAGAAAAATTTCAAATAAAGACCAACCTAGTCAAACAATAGATCGCTCACATGCAACCAAGTGCTAGTCCAGTCTGTTACTCAACAACAACAACAACAACAACAAAATTGAAGTCTCTTTGAACAGATTTTTCCTAGAGGCAGAATCATTAAAAGATTGAGTTTTAAATGACCATCCAGTTAGAAACAGAAGGTAGTTTTTCACTTGCACAAAGTATAAGAAAGAGCTGCCTATCAGACATGCATTGATTAGACATGCAAATTTATTTGTTTATATCTGTAGTTGATAACTACTTTGTCTCTGTGGTAACTATCTTTCAGCTCTAAATCAAAGTTAGTTTTTTCCATTTCTCTCAGAATTAAGATCAAATGCATTTTTCATAATTGTGTAAGTAGCAAAAGCTAATTGTAGCTTATTTGAAAGTGCTACAACAAAAAGAAAAATCACTTGCAATCATACTATGTTAAGATAATCACTAATATGTCTAACCATGTTTTTATGTATCTCTTCAAGCATAAATGGACATAACACTTTACACAGGTGAGATAATAACATGTGTGTTGCTTTTGAAAGAATACCTTCCTTTATCCCCTGCTATTATCCTGTGATGGCAGCATCTACCATGCCTAATTCAGCTTTTTAATATCCAAATAAAAGTTTAATATTTTCCTCTGCCTATTTTAATCTTATAAAAGTTTACAAATGAGTAGAAACATTTTTACCACTATCTTACAAAAATTGAAACATAGTTTACATGTTTTTTCCACATTTCCTTATTCTCATTCAATAATAGTTTTGAAAATTCCTTCATGACACATAGTATAATTCTAGTTCATTCTTTTCAATAGATTCAAAATATTCTTAGTATGACTCTAACTCAATTTACTTACCCATTGTCCTATTTATAAGTATTATGTTCCAGTTTTGAGAGATTTATGAACAATGCTATAGAAAACATCTGTATTCTTCAATATCAACAGTTTTCCTCCCTATGGGACAGAATCCCAGAAATAAACTGCAAGTTTGAAGATAAAGCTATTTTTAATTTAAGTAAATGCTACCAGATTTTTTATAGGAATTATGCAGTATCAAAGTACACTAGTGGGTGACAACATTATATAGAAAAGTAGGCAGAAGAGAAGGAGTTCTTAGTATAGAAACACTTTATGTCTGGTTAGCAGCACTATGTCCCTGGATATGTCACACTATCTCTCTGGGTCTCATCTTCAAAATGAAGAGTTTAAATGTATTATTCATAATGTTGTTATCTAATTCTAAAATTCTGTGAGTGTTTTGTTCATATACGAAAACTAAAACCTAACCAACTTTCTACATATGACATCAAAAAACCTGAAATCAGATTTTTTTAGTGAACCACTTTTCAGGAGGGGTAAGTGACAGATACCAAATTGCATTTTTACTCCAATATTCCAAACTTCCTTAATTCCTGGAAGATGTTATAAGGTTTTGTGATACTATTAGAATTGGAAAATTCTCACTGCAAAAGTTCCAAACTGTAAAAAAATCAGAATGCTTCCATATGGCTATCACTTGTACATATAATATCTTGGTAAATGATAAATAATTCCTATAAAGTTAAACAATGATTTCCTCTAAAAGTAACAATATGTTTATAGAATGAAAAAACTCCTTTTAGCTAAGAGGTTAGCACCCCTGATTTTGAATAACCCATCCCCTAAAATTTCAGATAAAATAAAACATTCAAGTTTTATCAATCTGAAATCTTAGACCAAATATATGTACATATATGGCCACTGATGGTATCACAAATTTAAAATTGAACAGCTTTGAAATGTCAGACTTCAGCTGAAATCAGTGATCAACATGGTTCATTGTAACATTGAAAGTGTATTACATAGTTGCATAACAAAGAGAAAATGTAGAATATAATCTCTGATGATTTTTAATATAAGAGTAAACTCAGATTTTTATGAACAATTGGAGAATTCTTTTAATACATCCACTGCCTAAGTCAGACTTGCTATTAAGAATGAGTTTTCTAAAGTAGTGATTGAGTAAAATCCTCCAGCAGTTGTCTTCCCATAAACTCTGCAGTCTCAACAGCTCCTGACCCACCATATTACCTTCACCAGGGCTCAGGGAGCCAGGTGAGGGACCGTAGTGCCTGCTCTTGGTGTAATAAAAAGAAAAAATACATTGGAAAAGGCAGAAAGGAAAAGGCTGCCAAAGTTACCCCTCCTCAAACTCCAAGCAAACTGAAATTTTCCTAGAGAGAAAGAAATGTAAGTCCTGGCCTTAACTTGAAATCCATTTCCAGGCTTGCTACAATGAAACCTCCAGCCTAGCAGAGCTGCACAACCCCTAATCCCAGCTACTACCCACTGACTGACCCACTCAAACCATAATAACCGGGCAGCTGACTGCATCCACTACTCCTCCTTCAACCTGAGGCACAGAGGAGGAGTGATGTTCCACTTGCTGGGGCAAATGGCAAGAAAATTAGCAGAGGACACTGTCTTGGAGCTCAAGGCTAAACCCTTTACAGAGAAACAACACCAGACAGAAACCAAAGGCTCCTGACAGCCCTCTTTGAGCTCCCAGACAGCCTCTAGATGTCCACTGGCAGCAGAGCTGTACCCATGGGACAGATGTGAGTTTTGGCCTGCATCATTGCCAGCCTTGGAAAGTGCCTTGGAACAAACTGCCTCTCCAAAACTGTGTATGTTCCTGTGACAGTAAGACTAGATGCAATCCAGATTAGTATCAGCTTTGATGGCCGAGGGGCTATCTCTACCAATGACTCCCCAGCCTTGGGCCACACAGATTTCCCCAAGTGAGAACTCACAGAACGAGCCTCTAGACCTCCTCAGCTCCAAGCACACATGTGTCTCCAAGTGAGTCACAGCCCATCTTAACTTATGCCTTGGTGGCTAATGGACTGCCTGTACCAAGATGACCACAGTCTTGGGCAGCAGAGTATGGAGCAAAACCCTGTATTTGCTGATGGTTAGTTAATACCAGACTTTGATTTAGAACTCAGTGGTGGACTGGTAAAACCTAACACCGGACAGATTCTACTGGCCCCCATCTCGGGCCCATCCCACAGTAGAAGCCTATAGAATAGCTCCAGTGTCAGACATGTAGTCCCACTCTATTAAACTCCTCTGGCTAGTGTTGCCTATGGCTTGTTACAATGATCCTGGACCACGAAACTAGAAAACAGTAGGCAGCAGTGATATCCTACCGCAGTACTATGCTGAAACTGTCATCTCAGGATTTGACCCAGCTTTGTGGCCATAGTGGCCACAGTGTGGCAAAGAATTCTGAAGCTTATCTTTCCATGGTTATTCTGACCAGAGCCAGTCAGCATCCCATAAGGACTGACCACAGACCAGTGACTACCAAAGCATCTGTTCCTATCCTGACTCCAGGAACACACTTAAGCAGGGAGAAAAGGTCCTGTCCAGGTGCCCCACCAGTTCATACTGAACATACCAACTAGAGAACTGGAAAAATACCTGGACTTAAACTAGTCATATATTTAGTATGGAGGCTAAAATATTTTAAAAATCAAGAGATAATAATTGCATTAATATGTTAAAGATGGACTATATAGAAATATATAAAATAGTAATCCAAATGCGAGGAGGAATCAATTTATTATTAATGTATTTTGTTTCATTTTTTTTCCTTTCTTACATTTAAAATAATGTTAAGTTGCTGTTATCCTAAATAGATTTCTGTAATCCAAATATATTTTTGTAACCCACATGGTAAATACAAAGCATGAATCTGTAATGTACAAACCAAAATTGATAAGCAAGAAATCAAAGAACACTGTTAGACAGATTCTTAGGAGGATGAGGCAGAAGGAAACCAAATTTGGGGTCAGCCCAGGAAACCTAGCAGGACCTAGCTCCAAATTTTAAGAAGAGTTGGGGAGCACCTCGGTGGTAGAATGCTGATCTACCATGTCCAAGGGCCTGGATTCGATCTCCAGTACCACCCCCACCAAAAAAAAAAAAAAAAAAAAATTCTACTAGAATAAATAACCACAAAAGAAGACTGTAAATAACTAAAATAAGAAAATGTTATAAAATGGCTGTTGTAGGACCTTTCCTTTGATATTTACCTTAAAGAAAACTGGATTAAATGCTCCAATTAAAAGATACATGCAGAATGATTGAATGGGTTAAAAAAAAATAAGGCCTAACTATGCGTTGCTCACAAAAACCTCACTATACCTGTCAGGAATTGTATTCGATTGAAAGGAAAGAAATAATATATTCAATGAAAGTAAAAAGGAAAAGAAAGTCAGAATAGGTGTATTTATCTCAGATAAAATGGACTTTAAATCAAAAGAGTAAAAAGGGAAAAGACAGTTCATTAGATGATTCAGCAAGAGGAAATGACTAAATGTGAATGAATCAATATCAAAGCACAAAAATATACAAAGTAAATAATAATAGACATAAAGAATGAGAAAGATCCGATACAATAATAATTGGGGACTTTAATGCCTGACTTTCAGCAATGGACAGGTCATCCAGGCAAGGAATAAACAGAAACAGCAGAGTTAAATTGCACCATAAACAAAATGGACCTAAGAAACCTTTACAGAAATTTCATCCAACTGTTGAAAAATACACACTCTTAGCACATGGATCAGTCTCCAGGATAGATCATATAGCAAGCCACAAAACAAATAACCATTCAACAAATTTTTTAAAATATGATACTATATCAGGTATCTTTTGATATAATAGAGTAACATTAGAAACCAATAACAAGAAACACTTTGAAGCTATTCAAATACATGGTAATTAAACACTAGTTCTAACCAACCAATGGATTATAGGTACAAAAAGGAAGGAAATTAAAAAATTTCTTGAAACAAATGAAAATGGAGACACAACTTTCTAAAACCCATAGCATATGGCAGAATCAGTACAGAGCGACATAGCAGTCAAAACCTACATCAAAATAGATTTCGAATATAAAACTTACCATTGCATCTCAAGAAACAAGAAAAACAAGCAAAAGCAATCGAACTTAGTAGAAGAAAATAAATATTGGAACAGAAATAAGTGAAATAGAATCTTTAAAAACAATACAAAAGATTTTTTTTAAATCCCCAGTCTTCGAAAATATAAACAACACTGACAAAACTTTATCTGAACTGAGAGAGAGGACTCAAATAAAATCAGAGATGAAAAGGGAAACATTGTAACTCACACCACGTAAATATGAAGGATCAATATAAAAGATTATTATGAAGAACTATATGCCAACAGATTTAATAGTGTAGAAGAAACAGACAAATTCCTGGGCACATACACCTTACCAAGACTTACTCATGAGGAAGAGAAAGCCAGAACAGATAAATACAAGTAACAATGCTGAATCAATAATAAAAATTCTCCAATCAAAGACCTAGGACTAGATGGCTTCACTGATGGATTCTGCCAAACCTTTAAAGAAGAATTAATACCACTTCTTAAATTATTCCCACCCCAACTGAATTCTTTCAAATACTTTCTACAAGGCCAGCAGTACCCTAATACCAAAAACCAAATAAAGAGTACAATAAAAAAGAAAACTATAGGCCAATTGATGAACATACATGCAAAATTCCTCATTAAAATACTAGCAAACCAATCCCAACAGCATATTAAAAGGATGATTCACCAAGATCTAGTGGGACTCAGCCCAGGGATTTGAGAATGGATCAAAACATGAAATCAGCATGATGCATCACATCAGAAAAATGAAAGACAAAAGTCATGTGATCGTCTCGATAATGGCAAAAAAGGCACTGAATAAAATTCAGACTCCATTCATGACGAAAACTGAACAGCACTGGAATACACGGCTCTGTGGTACAGCATGTACTTAGCATACCCAAGACTCAACCCCATCTGCAGCACAAAAATTTTAAAAATGACATACTGAACAAATTGCCTGTAGAAGAAATGTACCTCAACATAATAAAAGCTATGTATAATAAACAACAGGTAATAGCATACTGATGGGGGAAAGCTGAAATCTTTCTAAGATCTGGAACAAAGTAAGAATACCTGCTTTT
Organism: Hystrix cristata; assembly: GCA_004026905.1. NCBI lineage: Eukaryota > Metazoa > Chordata > Mammalia > Rodentia > Hystricidae > Hystrix > Hystrix cristata. The sequence continues at coordinate 29,788 of PVJO010002220.1, read as the reverse complement.
AAAGTACATCTAAATTGGAAGTCAAATTGTCAGTGCTTTCGGATAACAGGATATTATACACAGAAAACCCCAACAGTTCCACTAAAAAGCTGTTGGTACTAATAAATGATTTTAGCAAATTTGTAGAATTAAAAATCACCATTCAAAAACCTGGAGTATCACTATATGCTAATACCAAATTAGCTAAACTTGAAATCAAGAAAGCAATCCCACTGCAAGCACTACAGAAAGTAAAATAAGAATAAATTTAACAAAAGAGATGAAAGATCTCTAATAATGAAAACGGTAAGACATTGATGAAAGAAACTGAAGCGGGCACAGAAAAAGGAAGACATCTTAGGTTCATGGATTAGGAGAATCAATATAGTGAGTATGCCCATTATACCAAGTGATCCACAGATTCAGTGCAATCCTTATTAATATGACTATGACACCATGTTACTCTCAACAGAACTAGAAAAATTATAAAATTTGTATGGAAATACAAAAGCAAAACAAAAACAAGTCAAACTCCCAGAGAGCCAAGACCTCCTTAGACAAAAAGAATGAAGCAGGAGGCTTCAGTGCCTGATCAAAGTACATTACAAAGCTGGAGTAATCAAAACAGTATGGTATTGGCATAAAAACTGATACAGTTACCAACAGAACGAATGAGGAAGCTTAGCCAACCTGTAGCCATGCACCTATAACCTACTGGTTACTGATGCTGTTAGGAACAGGCACTGGAGAAAGGACAGTCTTTTCAATAAATAGTGCTGAGGAAACTGTACACACATGAAAGAAACTAGATTTTCCTTCTCAACAGTTACAAAAATAAACTTGCAGTGGATTAGAAATTTAAATGCAAAACATGAAACTAGCAGAAGAAAACATAAGGGAAATGATTCAGGATATCAAAAGGGACAAGGATTTGGGGCAAGGAGCAGAGTTCAAGACCCTAAGAGTACAAGGAACAATGGCAAAAAAAGTACAAATTACATAAAACTTGACAATTTCTGTACAGCAATGGACATAATCGATAAAAAGGCCACCTAAAGAATGTAAGAAAATATTTGCGAACTGTACATTGACAAGGGGCTGATGTTCAAAATATCTAAGGAACTCCAAAACCTCCATAGCAAAGATGAAAATAACTTGATTAAAGATTAGGCAATAACCTGGGCCCAGTAGCAGATGGCACATGCCTATGATGCCGCACAAAGGGAGGCTGAGGCAGGAGGATTGCAAGTTCGAGCCCAGCCTGGTCAATTTAGCAAGACCCTGTTTCAAAATAATAAATGAAAAGGTCTGGGGATTTAGTTCAGTGGTAGATCACTCCTGGGTTTAATCCTCAATACCAGTGAATGACAAATGAATGGCAGAGCAATAGACCTAAATTAACATTTCTTGAAAGAAGACATACAAATGGTCTACAGGTACATAAAAACTGGTCAACATGAATTGTCAGAAAAAAGGCAGATGAAAAATTTCATGAGATTTCACTCCAATAAGAATGGCTGTCATAATCAGAAGACGAAAGAGAACAAGTGCTAGAGGAATTTGTATCGGAAAGGGAAATTTTACACACTATTGGTGGGAATATATAGTTTCCTCCAAAAATTAAAACTGCCATGCAATCTAGCAATCCCATCATTGCTAAAATATCCAGAGAAAAGGAAATCAGTATTTTGAAGAGACATCTGCATTTCCATACTCATGGCAACATTATTCATAATAGCCAAGAAATAGAAAGAACATGAATGTCCATCACCCAAGAAATGGATAAAGAAAAGGTGGTGCATATACATAGTAGATTACTATTCAGCCATGAAAAGAATGAGATGCTGTCATTTGCAATAATACGGATGCAAAAGGCCGGGCACAGAAAGACAAGTACTTCATGGCATTACTCGTGTACAGAAAAGAAGAAAATTGAGCTTATAAAATTCAAGGGTAAAATGGTAGTTACTAGAACCTAGGGAGGGATGGGGAAAAATTAATCAGTGGGTACTACATTACAATTAGACAGGAGCAAGAAGTTCCTGTGTGCTTGTTCCGTGAGGTGACTATGGATAATAATTATGTACCAATTATTTCAAAAAACTTGAAGAAAGGATTCTGAATGTTTTCCCCATAAAGAAACAATAAACATTTGAGGAGACAAATATGTCAAACCTGATTTAAAAATGACACAATGTATGTATGTGTTGAAACATAACACGGTACTCCACTGTACACTTCTTACATTTTTATGTACATTTTATGTTTTAAAGATGTATGTTCTCTGGCTAAGTCTTGACTCACATTCCAGATACCAGTTGAATTTGGCTAAGCATCCTTGACCTTGAACTTTTCACAGCTGGCTTTTAATGACACATCGATCCGACTTTACGTGTTTTTAACTGAACTCTTCTTCGCCCATTGGAACCTTCGGTGAAGATCACTCTTGCGGTTCACACGCCTTGTGTGAATGTAAGCAGTAGAGGTATCTTTTCAGACATTGATATGTTTCAGTTCTCTCCATTTTCTAAGTATTTTTGAAGTTGATGAGAATCTTCCTGATTGCAAAATATAGGTTAAAACAGATAGGTTAAAACTTAGATGCTGTGATCTAAGTTTCCTATTTTTGTAATGATATATTGCTAATTGAGAAACTTACTTCTAAGCACTGGTACCTTTTGAGTAGGCTCAGCAAAAGAAATCTCAGTATTTGATCATGATGCACATAGCTGAAATAATATTGCTACTCTTGGGAAATTGTGCTTGTTAAAATATTTGCCAATAATACCAAAAAAAGATATGCGTAGCTCATAAAATTGAATTCTGGAGAAATTTTGAAATAACCGGAGGCAGACATTTAATGAGAAAACACTGAAATGCTGATACAGATTAGTTACTATATAAGGAATATTATGTTTTTATAAAAAGATTCAATGTAAACATTTCTCCACCATATTTCTTCATTTTCCTTTAAAACGTCTGCTGTCAATGTGCTTATTCTATAGCAAGCCATATTCTTTCATATCTATTAATATATATGAAGAGGCTCTTACGCCAGACACTATGAAGTAAATATTATATGTGTTTATAAGAATAAAACCTTTTGGTTGTTCCCTACAAAACATAATATAGTTAAGAATACCTTTAGGTAGTGTAGTAAGGCCTTATCTTTCTCTCAGGCTTTTTATAGTTCAAGAAGATAAAATGGAAAACAATTTTGTTTTGCAAATTAGCAAATTCTAGGCTGGACATATTTCCTCTAAATATTTCTGAAAATGAAGGTCTCTGATTTTTGTTACCGTTGTTGGCTCATTTCACTTCTACTGTATCACAGAGACATGCAAGATGGTAGTCAGTGACCATCATTTTCAACATCACATCTGCAGTTCTCCTCAGAGGGTCCCATAACTTCATCAGGGACCCTTTCTGACATTCACATTACTAAAGGCAGTGGTCCTCCTAATTTTTCTGGCAGCTCATGATTTAGGTCCCCTTTTCTGCAGTCTCCAGTTAAAATCTCCTCACTACTCATTCAAGCTTCCATTAAATTTCTTCAGGATTTTCTGTTTCTTGGTTTGGATGCTACATGAAAATGCTCTGAGGTACATACAAAGTATTTTAGAGCCACACACTTGATATCTGTACCCCGAGGACACCCTTTACTTGGTTTCACCTTGAATTTGATATTTACTGAGGCATTTCTTACTTTGCTAGTCCTTTGCCATTTCGAGAGACTGAAGATGAGAGCTGATTTGATTTTTAAATCAAATAAGGACTAGCTCCTGTATAATTTCTCTATATTGCGTTTGTGAAATGAACAATCCCTTCCTTTCATCTTATTTCTCTCTAAATACAGGGCTAAAATGAAACAGTTTATACTACCAATCATCTTCCTGAAAAAAAAAAAAAATCCTTCGGCAAAGTTCAGAGTTTGTCCACAATGGATAATGTGCTGTTTATGTTTTCTCAGGTTATAGCATTGACAAAATTTCCAACAGTGAATCATGGTGACCTTTACTTGAGCCTTCACTGAAAGTTTCCCCACTGTCCTCTAATCCCTGACCAGCAGGCTCCATGAGGCCCTGTCACCCTCCCTAATTGTGTCCTCTTGGCCCTTGCAGCTTCCGCACAGCTTGCCTGAAAGCCAAGATCCCACGTTCAGCTTTAGTTACAGCAGCACCCCACTTCCAGTCCCAAATGGTGGGCAAGCTCGGTGAGCGCTGCTCGCCAGTGCCGGCAGCCTCAGTTCTAGATGCTGGGTGGGATGTCCAGGTCTCTTCCATGTTGCTTCCATTCTAGCCACTGGGGCTAGAATTCCTCTGGTGACTTCATCCCTCACATATCCAGTAGTTTGAACAAGAATAGTTGAAATAACTCAAGAGGTGTGGCCCCAGTTATGTGTCTTTCTCCGTGTCATCTCCCACATGTCTAGCTTGGCTTTTTTTCACAACACAATAACCTTTGGGTTGTCTGACGGTTTGCATTTTCCTGAAGTAAATGCAACAAGGAGCCTTAAATGAAGTGGCAAGTCTTCTAATCTAGCCACAGAATTTCCTATACATCCCTTCTGTCCATTCTCTTTGTCAAAAAAGTCTACAAAACAAGTTCAGATTCAAAGGGTAGAAAAGTGAGTTCCACTTTTCCATAAGATGCCAAATACATGTGGACATGCTTAATCTACCATAGTGAAAGAAGCGAAATCCTCTGTTTAACAGATCCTTAGTGCAGCCATTGTGCCGTGTAAAGCAGACTGAAAGATTCATTGCAATACAGTGTCATGTCTAGTCATAATGAAATATAGTAGTTCTCACCATTGGTCCTTGAGACAGATTTTAAATGTTCGATAGTGTAGTAAGTGCAATATTTTATTACTTTCCTGAGAAACTTGGGATGGGATGACTAACAGGAAACACTAAACATGAGAAAGACAAAAATGAAGAGAAGTTGAAGATATTAAATTTATTTCATATTCAACCTTGAGGCTTTATTCCAATTATTGGCAGGTATTTTGCCCTGCAGAGAAGTTGGGGATATTTTGACAAAGGCAGAATTAGTGCCCTGGAAGGAGTAATAGGCAAAAACCATGTGCCAATCAGTCATCAACCAAGGAGAGAAAAGGATTAGACTACAGCAGGCAGATGTCTTCTGGCTTTATCAGACTTAGCATTAGCCCCTCTCCTTATGATCCCTGAGGCATAGGTGATAAAGAACTTGATTTTATCTATGGGACTCAAGAGTGAAGGAAGAACAAACAATCTGCCTTCATTTTAGCCTAATTCTTAAAATTCTGTACAAAAATCAATGAAATAGGAGCTGAGAGTGTAGCTCAGTGGTAGAGTATATGCTTAGCATGCACAAGACCTCCCTGAATTCAATCTCTAATATCAAACAAATGAATAAAGAAAGAAAAAAAATCAATGAAAATACAGAGCACTGTACTACATTGCTAAGACTTTAGATATTTAACAATACCACCAGGTCAATACCAATTCTAACTCATGAGCAAGACAGAGCTACTGTATTCTGCCCAGTAGTGCTCTGCTGATTTTAAGGACACTTGTGAAGTCCTATAGGCAGAGACCTGAGTGCTTTTCCTTTTACCATTAAGGGCCTAGACTGTGTGCAGGCACCAACTATTCTATAATGTAAAAACAGCAGCAGAGTAAAAGTCCATTTATCCAGGAAGCCAGTATATCATGGTGTAACAAAACAGTCTTAATTTTAAAAGAGAACTTGGAAGTATGACAAGAATAGTCAAGAGAGAATGGAAACATCAACAAATGAGTACATATTGATCAATTTAAATTATGCACTTATATTATGAATTGAAATTTGTGCACTTCTCCAACTAAAACTGTCTCACTATTACCTGCATATGGCCAAATGAGGACGTGCCACTTGTGGGTGATATATTGAGGGTTTTCTGAATGCTGGATAAAAAGCACAGAAAAGGTAAATAATAGCATGAGTGAAGGAGATAAACAAGTTCTATGTATTATCAGAAAGGTAATTCTGGCATTTCAAAGGGAGATGCAAGCATTTTGTGTCAAGGTGGGGCTGACTGAATCCAGTTAGAAAAGCATGAACTCAAAGAGTAACCTGATAGCTTTTTTAGAAAATAAATTCCTAATGCCAGTTTTGTGGTCATTACTATTTAATAAAACCATTTTATTTTGATACACTTAACCAGTTTTGCTTTAATGCTAGTGAGTCAAATTACTGGCAGGTTTAAGCAGAATAAGGAGTGGTTTTATACGATGTATAGGAGCAAAAGCACACTCACAGGGGAGTCAGGGGCCAGAGGCTCTCTTCCTGCCTCCACATCTAACTCGCACTCACACCAGTTATCTGAATGCTTTCGTTCTCACTTTTCTTCACTCCTGAAAGAATTAGGCTGTGTGATTTGTTATTTCTGTCCTCCACACTGAAAGCATTCATTTCTGTAGGGATTTTTGTATCATTAGCTATTGTAACGTAACATGTTGCTTTATAGCTGGCTGACTACCTCTCTTGTATCGCACTGTGGGTTTGTCAAAGGATAGTCTTTTCTTTATCTTGCAGTATATGTAGATGGTGTAATAAAGACTTTATATATCTTGTGTCATTTCTAATCAATGGAAGCACCATGTTGAGAAGAATCCAGAGGTTAAGGCACAGCTCCCCTGTGTCTTTTTTGAGTAAAAAAGGAAACAGTTTCACAGGTGCCACATATTTGTCACTTCCTATCTGAACAAAAAAGACACTGTAAGAAATGCTAGAAGGTGTTGTACAATTGCGTAATTGTGCCTGTACTATAAGCATTCATAAAATAGAATGAATAGCCACCGGACGTGTTATCATCCTCAAGTTTTCCCGGTGGTCATGCCATTCCTAGCTGTTCACAAATCACAAGTTAATTCATGAATGAACGGAAGTTTTTTTTTTTTTCTAACTAGTTCTAGCATCTTTATGGAACTTTAGAGAGAGATAATTTATGAAGCATAGGTTTAGTGAAAGATAATAAGATTATTCCATTACTAGCCAGTGGTATAATTCACTTGAAGCAAAAATGTTTATTGCCCACCATGATTGTTAATATCTTCTTACTTGCTAGAGTTGCCTCATGAGTCAACCTATGGACCAGATGTGATTCGGGTTGTAAAATAGTACAGTATTACTGAAGAGATTTGGTGAAAAAGTTGATCTATCATAAAAACCTTAGAGTGGAATTTCTCATAGCTTTAAAGATGTGAGTTTAAATACCATTCTTACTTAAAATTTGCTTAAAGAAAACGAATCTGCCTTTGCACTTAGAAAATTGCTAGTTTCTAAGTGAAGACGACTGTCCCTCTATAATCTCTTCTGCCTCTAGGTCTGTGAAGTTTAAAAGAAGTCCCCATCTCCATCCTTTCAAGTATGAGATGTCCTTCGTCAGCAATAAACTGGGTGTAAAGCAAACAGGTTGAAGTTGACAGATGTGTTCCAGGGAGCCCTATTTTGGCACTAATAAGTAGAATATTTGTAGAGAGTAATAGATATGTATACTAATGTCAGAATAGGCCCATGTGAAACGCGTAGGCTGAAATATAAAGTGTGTCACTGTATTTTTTCTAACCTAACACTTAGGAATATGTAATCGATTTTTTTTTCATGTCAGCATGCATTAAGAAAAAGAATTTGAGTAAAGAAGTATAAAAAAAGTAAAACATTGAAAGGAAAGGGTAAGTGTTATATAGTTAAAAATAGGGATGACAGCTCAATATTTACCTCAACAAAGCCCATCTTGTGGAATAGGCGTAAGTGTTCTACAGGTAACATAAATATTGCTCAGTGTGGTCACCATGACCAGCCTCTGGCCATGCAGCCTGTGCAGTCACACCAAGTCCCTAAACGAGAGGATGCCTGTGGTCAGTGTAACACTTAGATGTTGTCATGTTGAAATTCTTAATGTTTCACAAAGGCCCTGGGCTCTACAAATTATATGACTATTGCTGGTGGTCTGTGGAACCTTTCTGAAAGATTTAAACAAAATCTTAACGCATGAAATAATTTTGGAAACTTTGGCAGGTTGGGAGAGAACTTCATGAAAAAAGAGACACAGAATACCTTTTCCAGAATAGTAAAAGACAGATAGGTTGAGTCCAGACTCAAATGCAAGATTAGACAATTAGACCACTTTGGAAGGAATAAGGAGCCAGTGAAGATTTTTTTTAAGGAAGTAAACAATGTCACTTTTAAAGGAGGACTAACCTAACGATGGCATTTCATGGGTAAACATGAGAAACAAAGAGGGACTAACAAAGAAGATACAAACTGCTAGCAAGAAAGCTTCTATTGAAAGTATAAACCTAAGAGTCAATGCTTATGAAATGATTGTTAAAACTATATGAAATACACAGGAAGAAAATATCTTTCTCTGGACTGAGTGTGAGTATTATACTATGAGAGAACCACTTTACTCTGCCTCTCCCCATAGTGCATGTGCAGGTCCAAGGAAAGCTATTCCACATGCTCTTGAGTTTCCTTCTCAAAGCTGGATTATAATGGACACACTTCAAGTACAGAGTCTGTGTCTTTATACCCTGATCTTTGCACAGCAGAAATGAATTTAATGAATATCTGCTGAATTATTAATGTATTGAATAGACAATAATAGGATAAGTCAAAAATTCTTAGCAGTCATATAAAATGAACTTTGCTAACAGAACTTGATAAATTGTGTGACTTTATTCCAGGACTCTTGTAATGAGAAGCACTAGATTAAGGAGGGAGTGACACTGTGTTGGTAAAATCTTTTTGCACCGGCTTCCTACCTTCATCTGAAAGATTGACCATATATCTCACCACTTGGGAGAACAGAGTCACTATCCGTATGCTCAGATGAGACATCTCTCAAAAGCCAGAACACAAACACACCACTTAATTCTACATTTAATGTCACAATGAATATACTCTCCAGTTCTACATGTCTGCTTCAGAAAAGAGTGCTGATGTGATACTCATGGTTTTTAATCATTCATTCAGTGTTCACATATCCAATTTTGTCATCTAGAATATAACTTAATGGTTTTATTTTTAAATTATATTAAAATTTCATTGTCATTAGTCCTGTATATTCTCAATTTGAATGGCTTTATAATGACTAATCATCATCTTAACCAAGTTAGGAAACTGGTTCCATGAATTCATGATTTGGTAACTACACTACTAAAAGGTCTATTTTATGTACCTTGTCATCCTAAATTCATCAGTTAGCTCTCAGTTTGTTTTTCTGCTATAAGCCATGTCACAAAATGAACCTGTTTCCACATATTTCTTAGTAATTAAAAAATATCCATCATTAGAATACGTGTTGAATGTTAAGTATCAAGATTCCAATAATGGGATGTAACCCAACATTTACCCACTTAGAGTCTTGAATGCACTGTTGGGTACATTTAATACTTCACCATATTAGACATAATTTTTTTGTCAATCAGTATTTTGCCTGTTTTCTTCACTGATAGCAATCACTATTTCCGTACCATAAAATGTCTACTTATTATGCATTCAAGCTAATCAATATCAGCTATTTTCTAAAAAGAATATTAAAACCTATATCATCATAATTAAACCCATTCTATGTGTTTAAGGAAAAACTTTATATATGGTTATTCCTAATAAAATATTTTAACTAAGATTTTATGTTAACATTAATCATATCTAATAATCCATGTCTCACAGTGGTACTTTTTTTATGTTAGATAAGATTTTTAATATTACATTTTGTAGACTTGATAGGTATGTTTGGGCCTATGTGAGTCCACAGAGAGGCGAAAGAGTCCTAACTGGGGGCACGAAACTGTCACCCCAGCAGCTTTCTGACTGGGTCAGTCTGCCTGAGTTCACTGTTTCTGAGAATACAAGTTACCTCTGTGATCACAGTATTCTGTCCCCGGACATTCTCAGAATGCTACAGCTTTTGGCTATAAACTGCTTTAAAAAAATTTCAAAAAGGACTTTACATTTTTGAAGAATTGTCCAGTCTTTCACTTAACTTCCCTCAATACTCCATGAAAGACACAGAGACACAGAGCTGGTGTTACTCTCCCAATAAAGTGGCTTTTCCAGAGTCTTGGGGCTATTCAGAGACCCTGAACCAAGGCTGGAAATTCAGGTTGCCAAATTCTAAGTCTACGACATTACAAAAGAGAAAGGGAATGGGGAACATTTTGGTCTAAAATAAAGCTAAGTACTTATGGAAAAGAAAAGTTGCTGTAGCTATGGAAATCATTGATATCCAGTTTGGCAAGGTAATGAAAAACAATAAGAAATATTCCTCTTGGTTAGGGATGCAGTCATAGTGCCCTTTAACAGATCACATTTATCAAACATTTACTGTGTACCATACACACTGCTGTGGGCTTTATTCTCATTATCACATTGAAATGCTCAGAAAACCTCTGAGCAATACAGCAATTTTCCCAAGCTCAGTATCTAATAAGTGGTAGCACAAGGATTCACACAATTCTGTATTGTTCCCTGTGTAGATTCTATGTATCTATGCTTTGAGTGCTTTTTCCACTGCCTTCCTCTGTAGTCTCTTCAATTTTTCCTTGCTCGGTTCTTTGTGAAAAAAAGGGAAAGGTGGGAAGAAGTATTGCCGGCCACAAAGGAAGGATGCTGTTCACACTAGCGTTAGCTTTCTTAATGATCATCAGCTGCACTAGTGTCTAGTGTCTGGAGTGACCCGCTGCGGATACCCACAGCAGACCCTAAAGAAGACCTCAGTTAGCGAAAGCCACTTTAGGGACACAAGCCAGGTGACATTGCAGTATGACAGGTGCGACTAAGGACTAAGGAAGTTGAGGAAAAGTCCAGAAAGCTTGACCAACATGAGCACAGCTCAAATGTCTGCAAAGAAAAGAGAAAGAACTTGTGCAACAGAATAAAAAGCTGTGCAAAAACAGAGTGGTGGAAAGAATTCTTAAGTACAGGCAGCTCTGAGGTTGGTGTCAGAGAATGCAAAGGATTCTGTTGCAGGGGGAGAATGAAGCTTTAAAGAACCTTCTCTGTCAAAATAAAGAGGCTGGACTTTTTTCCGAAAGCAATAAGAATCAGCAGACACTGAACAGCACAGATAAATGAACTTCCAGTTCTTAGGAATATCATTGGCAGTGTTATGGTGGAAAAGCAGGACATTTAGTCAAAACAAATGCTGCTAAAGAACAGGATTTGGGTGGAAAGATAGCATTTTCCTGTTTTATTTCAAAGTTATAAATAAAAGTCAGGATAATCTAGCAGCTGTTCTAATGAGATTATGTGACCAGGAAATGTAAATGACATAGATGTGCTGCTCCTCTTTCTTAAAAAGCCTTCATTTATTTGCTTCTCAGCAACAAACTTCTAACTTCCACTAGGGGGCATATGCCATTTTAAGTGCTAGAGCACTGTGTTAGGTAGGTCCTGATTAGAGGGAAGTTCATTTGAAGCAACAGGTAACAGGATGTATTTGTGAAGGAAAAGAAAGCAGGAGGAGAAAAGACAAAATAAAGTAAGGATCAACGTAAACAAGAAAAAAGAGACTAACTCCTAAAAGATAAAAAGGAGAAATGAGGTTCAGGTTTAAGAAACCAAGCGTCTGCTGTAAGTAACCATTTCATTCAAAGCGCCCTAAATTGTAGTGGCTCTCGCTCAGGAACTGCACACTGTGGGCTGAGATTAAGGATAATGGGCTCCCACATGAATTCTTCTCATTATGTCTCTTGAAAGAACAGTAAATCTACCGAAAGGGTAATTTAGGTTTAGTGTTCACAAACCATTCGTTTTACCTTTAATCTTCTCTGTTTAGGATTTGAAAAATATGATGTAGATATAATCCAGAGGGATGGGATAGGCCCCAAATGAGATGATTTTAATTCCTCCAATAGTCTTTTAATTGATAGGTACAGGAGAGGCTGTATAGTTTTGCCCCTGATAGATGAGGATGGCACTTTGGCCAGTTTAGATAGCACTGCGCACTATTAATTGCAGGAACCAAGCAAAGGACAGTAAAGGAAAGATAATTTATTCCTTATGCACCTGAATTCTTTGAACTTTTGTGTGATTATTAACTAAGTCTTTTCTTCAACCCATTAAGTATCACTTTAAATGTAATTCCAGAGAAAGGAAAAGGTTTGAGAACTATTTATCAGGACAAACAGAAACAAATTATGAGGGAGAGAAACGTTGTTGAAATGACGAACCAATTATTTAATTGTAGGTGTGTGATTTTACAAAATCATTTTTAAATATGAGCCTGAAAATGATTTAAAATTCGTACTTTTTCTGTTCCCAAATTGCTACAAATATGATTTATGGTACAATATTAAAAACAAGCAAAACCCAAACAAAACAAAGAAAAAGCAGACAGTTGTTCACCCAGATATTATGATTTGTAGAAAAAGTCAAATCTTCCTTAATTTTCTGTGGCCTTTCCTCATCTTTCCTATTAGACATAAGTTCCATTGTGGGTCAATAATGTGCACACTGGTTGCTGATTAATTTAACTGAGTATCCCATTAAATGAACTCCTCAGGAATCTGGGAGGACAGAAGCTAAGGTGAGCCCACACTGTACACTGTGGTAAACATATAGGAGTCCATCCACACAGTATTACATCATGCTGATTTGAAACTGAATTATTATTTATGTTTACACATTGCTTTTTTCTCCATAAAAAGATGAAAAGTCTTTGAAGTTTTCTTTTCAGATTTGAAAGTGAGCGCTTAGTCTAGTGAAAATGAGATGAAATTTTTTTTGAATTTGAGAGTAACAGTACCCTCAGGAAATTAGCAGTGTCCAACATCCACTGGACAAATATCATATTCCTTGAAATAATTGTTATGACATTTTAATGCATTCTCACCATGAAGCATTTCCTTGTAAATGACTAAACCAGACCATGTCTTAACAATTATTTCATGAAAGAAAACTTCAATTTGACCTTAGAAGTTCCTGTCATAAGAATAACAGGAAGGATAAAAAATTGAATACCAGCAATGATCTTAAATATAATATATAATAAAGTAACTTATCAAAAAAAATACACTGTTTGAGTGGTTAAAAAAAAATCTCACAATAACTTCACATTCTCTCCATGAGACTAGGGAAAAAAAAAACAAAAAAATTGCAAAGGATTTCTAGATAATAGATTTGTTTTCATAATTTTCATAAAACCTACTTCAACATAAAGGCGAACAGTGAAATTCCTAGCTAATTATCAGGACGCTACCCTCTAAGAACACATTATTTTTTTTAAGGTAATTCACTTTCATTCCGTCAAAAACTAAAAGATATCTAATCTTGGGTGATTCTCTGACTTTCCTTAAACATTTTTTCATGTGCTCAGTTACCGTTGGAAAAGTTTTGATTAATTTGAAGATCTCATTTCAAGCCACATACATCTTCTCCCAAGTCAGTTGTTCTTGGATTGCAACATGGAAAGTGAGGGGAGTACTGCAGTTTTGCTATACCCTTAAAAAAAAGCATACCTCATGAATATTATAAATACCAGATTTTTGTATGATCCCAGGAAGTCTGTGTTTTCTAATAGAGTCAACAAAAGTTAGTAGTGAGTAATAAAAGGTATGTATCAGTCATTCTAAATTATAGGCTCATCACTGATTCCATGAACAAAAACATCTAAAAGAGACCCTGCCTGGTATTTATAGATCTCCTTAACTGCAGTATTCTTTAACTGTGTTTAAATCATCTTGCTCCCCAAAAGAATCAGGTGTTCTTGGCCTCCTTTGTGTTTTGTAACCACATTAGCAAAGACTTAGGCTGACCTCCTCCCTGATGATGGTGGTTATGGGAGGAAATTATCTTTGTTAAATAAAGGACATGTGGCTTTGGGACCAGCAGTCTTTCACCTGAGCACTGTCTTATTCTGTTGCCCATAGTGTAAAAAAAAAAAAAACATTCTGTAAGAGCCACAAAAGATAATCTCTTGACTGCTCTCTTCTCCTACTTAATTTCCCACAAGTTGCTATTCTTTTCAGTACAATTTTCTTGCCTGTCTCTGAATAGCAAAGCAATAATTTTTTACTTACTGATTACTTTTCCTACCGTTTTAAAGATACGAGTTTGTTTGTGTATATTTAAATATTTCTTAACTATTTTAGCTGCTAAATCATTATATGCAATATTAAATGTTCAAATTCTTTATTAGTGATTGTTAAAAACATAACTTCCATGTGTTCCTTAAGATAACTTCCATGTGTTCCTTGAGATAGGGCATGTTTGATATCTGAGTTGTTATCATATAAATTGTAAGGCCAAAAATGGGCCCTTGACTGAATATGCTAAGTTCCCCCTTAATCCACCTTGACGTAGGCAGATTTGCAACATTTTAAACTGGCACTTCATCCCTCTTTCAGCAAGCATCCTCTGCAGATTTAATGATCAGGAACATCCTTCTGATGCATGCTGGGAGATATGGCTGCAGGGTACAGACCACAGCAGACAGTGTGTCAGATGAGGCAGAACTTCTTGTTAGGGGTGAGTATGCTACTAGTGCAGTCCGAAGACATGATCACCATAAATTATCATACAAAGGAATTTAAATGCATGGACTTTGAGCACATCAGTACTGTGCATTTTACTTTCAGTTTTATAATATATGTCATTTTTTGCTTAACCTTTTGCCTTTGAAAAGATTACATGGAAAACTGTTCCTTAGTAACAGACAAAATCAACAGATCCAACTTCAGGGTCCAAAACACTTTTAGTAGTAAGTGGTCACTAAGTGTCAAACTAACTTAATACAAACAGAGACTCTAAACAGGAGAGTTACTTAGAATGTTGAACTATAGAAATAAAATTTGTTTGTGTGTTTATGTGTTTTTCAAGTGCAAAGCTAGTAGAACCCCCCAGGCATTTTTTTCTTCCACTAATTTCTAACTCCAGCTACCAAAAACAAGAAAACTGTATGTGTATGATGATGACATTTATAATTGTTAAGTGACAGGGATTTTTTAAAAGGCTAAAAATGTCAACACACAGACTCCAAACAGAAATGATAGTTAAGTGGTTGTCATTTGTGAGCCAGACCACCAAATTCTGCAGTTTTACAAAGCTATATGTCATTTTAATTAGGCAAATAACTAAAGCATGCATTTCCTATAGCACAGTATTCCCCAGTATGAGAAATGCAGATCCTACATGCATTTTCTTTCCTTTCTTTTTTCCTTTCTCATCCTTTTCTTCCTTCCTTTTATTTTTTTTTTCTTTTTATTCTCCGTTCACTCTTTTTCTTTTGGCTTTTAATTAAATAACAATATACTGACAGGCATTTTCTAAAATCAAATTGTACAGGTACAAAACTAAATGTATAGTGACAAAATCAACACACCATATAACTACCATACAAGCCAAGAATTAGAATATTGCCAGAATCCTACCTGTTTCTCCCTTTTTGGTCTTCTACATTGTAAGTGATACAAGTTTTGCATGCTCAGATCCTTTATCCTATGTTTACAAGTAAAACAAAATTATAAGCAAGCAATTATATTTTAGATTAACCCATCTTTTATCCATATGATATGTTTTACAGTTACAATTTTAAAGAAATTGTTATGATAAAAATCTTGTACAATAAATGGTATATAGTGAGCTCCTTCATCTCTTTGTTTTAGCAGTATGTATCAGCAAATGTGTACTGATGTTTTGGTAATGCATCCATCACTGGTTCAAGTCAAATGTTTTAAATGAAGTACATATCTGAGTGAGCAGTATCTTATTCTTTTTTTGCGTGCTTGTGTCTGTTGAGAAGACTAATCTTTTATCCAAATTTATATCAAAAATGTGTATTATATTTCCTTATTATAAAACACCAACTTTTTCAAGCTGTCATCCTGGTGTATATTCTTTTCCAGTTAGCTAAAAATTTCCCTTTGTACCCTCTGAAGTTACAAGGCTCATGGACCTGGGAACTCTACACTGCAGTCAAATTTATAGAAAATTGCTTTCTTCGCTTGCTCTAGTCTATCTTAGATTATGTCTGTTTATTGTGTGCACTTGCCTAGTAATTTAGACTGATGCCTCTAAAATTGGAGCTTTCCCAATGAATACCACAATTTAGAGACTGATAATAAGAAGCCAGGTATTATTTGGGACTATAAGGAGCAAATTTAAGTGGCAAACTAACATCCTGCTTTGTAAGTAAAATTAAACTCAAAAGGGTTTGGAACATAATTCAGGTTCAACTTTTTCATGTTCTGCTCTTTTAGCCTTTGGCTTCATGCCTAGTAGATGATAAAATGCACAAATTTTGGAATTATACCCAATAGCAATTTCAAACAGGTTGCTATAGTCTGAATATTCATGTAGCATTCAGCTCAAGCTTTCTCTTGAAGTGAATGATCAAGTCGCCAATTTTTGATTATATACTTGCATTCCTTTTCTAAAATTAGGAAAATAGTTTGTATCTTCTGCCTGGCTTATTTTAGACAGATTAAAAAAATAGAACTAAGGGTTCTGGTGGTTGTTATTATTATTATCATTATTATTATTATTAACAGTTCCTGGTAATGGAAGTAACTTGGATGTTTTAATATTGCTGTTTTCTAATCCTGACTGTGTAAATTACAATTCTCAATAGTTTTATTCTTCCAGTGTCCTTTATTTCACTCATTCATTTGCTGGTGTGCAAACTCTGGGCATTTCTCTAGTATAGATCATAGACCCAAAACTGAGCACTCTACCTGCAGCCTTTCTAATGAGTGATATAATTCTGTAGAAGAATTCTCAAAACATATTCAAATGTGTGTCACAGAAAAAGGGCAAGAGTAAGGGCAATTCCACCATCTATCCACTTACAGATTATCATTATTAGATTGTCTGAGCAGTTCACCTTGCTCAGTGCTTATCATACTTGGAACACAATTTGGTAGCAGAGAATACATTCTTATGGTACTATTTCAGTGGAGACTTAGGGAAAATATTTATATTCTCCTAGATTAATCAAATCTCATTTTTATTGTCTTACTTACCATTAACGATAGTCTAAAAATTATTATGCACATCTCACCGAATCCTGCACTTCTTTACCTAGCTTTATCAGCACACTAAATCAGAGTTCAGATGTGGGACCCCATGATTTCTCACTTCTTTAGAATTTGAGTATTCCTGATTCATAGGACTTCTTGGTATTTTCCCCATTCATTATTTTATGGACTACCTTTTCCTCAAATGCTTGTTTGCACTTTTGCTTTATTTTGCTTATGGATGTCAGGGCTATTATTTACTTCTATTCCACTATTATCATGCTTACACAAAAACTTGAATTTTTCATAAATAATCATCTGAAGCATGAAATCACTTGCTCTCACACATTTAATATTCAGTGAACCAGCATTATCACAGCACCATGAATAATCTGGAAAACCACAAGAGATGAATAGCCTGGAAGAAATGATTGTGCTAGACTATAAAAGGAAAATAAAGCTACTCCTGAACATCAGTGCACAGTTTTAGTCACTTATTTAAGGTTGCTATAACAATAGAGAAAGCAAGGCTAGACAATCCTAAAGGGAACCTCTTTAAAGATGGATAGAACTCTGTCATGTCATCCAGGGAAAAAAGAGAGACCATTAAGAGATAACCTCACTGAAGGGGATGTACAATTTGTAAAGAAGTGATACTCTCAAGCAATACAAGAAGTGTTCAAACATAATATAAAAGACTCCAGAGAAAGGTATATTAGTTTTTTTGTTATTTTATGTTATTTTACAGAAATCAATGTTGGATTCCCAAAGCAAATGTAAAGGTAGGAAACTTTTAAGGTTTAAAGAACAAAATGTGCTTAGCTAAGCTAGGATAACTGGGAGCCAGATCTTGAATTATTTTTATTTTGCTCAGAAACAAGAGGAAGTAATTAAAAATCTACTATTCATATAACTTTTTTTTCTCATATTTCTCTTACTCAGTGCAAAACTGTAGGTCAAGAAACTGAGAATAGTCAAAGAAGAATCAGTAATTTCTTGATCCCTTCTAAATACAGTCTCCCCTCTAATTTGAACAACAATTTTTATTCTCTTAACTACAACTTACAAGATGAATCCAACATATACGTAATTGAATTTCACTGAATTTGAAAAGAATGTATCCTCCTCAGGAGGTACCTTATTGGGAGACATCTAAGTGCTCTTAACCTTCTACTTCCAAACCTCCCACCCCATTATTTGATATTCCTGGAAAAGTTCAACCTGTCCTTCAGTCTAATTCCCCTTACCTTTTTAATCAATTCATTTCCATTTATTCTTTCCAAGAAATTTTACTGGAATATTCTTAATCTTTCCCACACCGACTGATGCATATACCATCATTTTCCCCAAAACAAAGGAAAATTAACAATCCAAGACAAGAATATATTTCTAATGCATTGTTAATCGAGTTGAGAAATAAGCAAGAGTAACATACTCTGTCTGAACATCTCTCAAAGCACTTACCCTGGTGATCCATGAATATTTTACATTGACATGCTTCTTTTTAGTAACCAACCACTGAAAGTTTCCAGATTTTAAAAACACACAAATATTTACACAAGTATCTGTGGAAGATACAGTTTTCATAGTTTTTCTTTCCATCATTGATCTAGTATGCAATGAGCTCATTATTCTTGTAGACTGTTCAGGCTTTCATGGTCAATAAAGATCTAGATTCAAAAGTTTTTCATGAATAAGAAAAAAATCTAATAATTATGAAAAACAAAGCTGGGCTTGCCAATATTTTGGTATTTAGAAGACCAAAGGACAATAATGTTTTCAGTGTAACTTTAATTTTAGTTAATATTAATAGTAAATACATTTGCAAATAATTTGTGATTTATGGCAAAATGTAAGTTACTCAGTTGACATAAGTGCCTTTGTAACTTTTTAAACTGTAAAACAGAAATGTTACCTTCTTTAAGAAAATATAGTTTCATTGGGGATTTAGTTCACTGGTTAGAGTGCTTGCCTAGCAAGCATAAGGCCCCGAGTTCAATCCCCAGCGTGAAAAAAAAAAAAAAAAAAAGAATACAGTGTCATTCATGCAATGTCTAATTGGAGTATTCTGCACCATTATAGAAATATTAGATCGCTAGTACCACTAGTATTGGATACAATTATTTAAATACTTTATACAATCACTTGATTTGCTTGTTTAGGCTTTTTCTACTTAAATTAGTCAGACTGACATCTACAAAATTTTTATATACATTAAGCCATTTCTTTTGTTTTACAGTTGTTACATAGTTACTTGTTAACCTGTGGGACTTTTTAACAAATGACTGAAAAGTAGATGTTTTGTCAATCAGGTATTTGAATTCTCTTCATCACTTTTAGTTTGGCCAACCGAAGTAATCAATTGAAGAGACCTGAATGGCCAAATAATTGAAGTAGTTTTCAGAAAAAAAAAGTATATATAAATGTATGTATGTATATAATACAATAAAAGCAAATAAGTGGATTGCCATTGTATATAGACAACCAATCGGTGAAGACTGGATCTCTTCCATTTTATTTACTCAAAAGATACTTATCTTCTAGAAGCCAAAATTTCTTTTACACTGCTATTTCCATCAACTGACAGACCTTCTCAGGGTTTTTGGTTTTTGAGGGGTTTTTTGGTCCTGGGGATTGGACTCAGGACCTTGCCCTTGCTAAGCAAGCGCTCTACCACTTGAGCTAAATCTCCAACCCCCTTCTTCAGGTTTCTTGACAGTAGTATTTTGCTATTTTAAAACACATACTCTGATGTCCTTCTTTCATTTTGAGAAAAATTCTAATCACTGGATTTTATATCATATATATCTTTGGGTCACGAATTGTAAAGTAATCACTATGTACTGTGTCCCACAGACTTTACCTATTTTTCTCACACATCCATCCGAATAAAAAAATACTGTCACTTTACATTTATATAACTGTAGTGAGATAAATTCTTGGCTTGTGGGGTTATATTATAAAAGCTGACTTCACTCATTGTTTAGTGAGTGCCTACTGCAGCCAACCACAGTTCTTGCGTGTAAGAAGGAGAAGAGATGGAGTGGTACTGGGTGTAAATTCTTCCTGATGTCATGAGAAAGAGCTTAACTTTTATCCCGTAAGTGAGGAATATTCAGGAAAGGACTAATGCAGGCAAGAAACACACTAAAGGAAAACCATTTGGGGAACTTCAGAGAGTGAGGCCAGTAGCTTGCTAGAAGAGCACATGGAGCACTTTAGCAGTAATCCAACAAGAAGTATTAAGGGTCCGGAGTAACAATAATGGATGTGGAAATGGGAGTTTGGAATCAAAAGATACTTAAGAGATGGAATCTACAAACTTGGTGTCACATTAGATATGAAAAATGAGGAGGAAGGAAACAAAGATGAATACCAATTACAATGCTTGAGTTGCCAGTGGAAGGCATATCATATACTTGGGTTAAGCCAGTAGAGTTCCAAGTATTAAAATGAGAGCCAGAGTTGTTATTCATGAGGCCTCTGTGCTCTGAGAATACCCTGGCTTATATGATAAATGATGTGCCTCCTCCCTCCCCGGAAAAAATAAATGAACAAGCAATTGTGATCATTTCAGGATCACAGTCATGAAATCAGGAAGAAACGGAGGGCAGTGGATTGTGAGTAAAGGAACAGCATTTATGATTCAGCTTTCTGGAGACAAGTATGCAATAAGAAAACAGGTTTGTGGCTATGAAGGTCAAGAAACACTGGAGTTGATATGTAGAGTGAGCACCATCAGCATATTAAAGTCAAGTGACAATGAAATTATAGAGTCAGCGTGTGAAGAATAAGAACTACTGAGGAGGAAATCCTTGGAAATACAAAGTGACAAAAAGGAGGGATTTGAAAAGAAATTGTGAAGTGACTGCCAGAGATTGAGAGCTACTAGGAGAAAAATTCAGATACATTAAGTTATGGGGACAAAGAGCGAAGAGAATGTCAGGAAGGAGAAAGTGGGCAATGGTGTCAAATGTAGGTAAAATGAGAAAAAAAAATCATTGGACTTAACAATATGAAAATCTTTGGTGACCTTGCAAGGGCATACTCAGTGGACCGAGGGGCGTAATCACCAAATGACAGCGGGCAGAGAAAGGCAAGGAATACTGTGTGAAAGGCAGAGCAAAATCTTAGGAAACTCTGATTTTAAGTCAGACAGGGTCACATTCCCACAAGCTCTCGTTATTTCTTTGACCTTGGACAGGTAGTTTAATTTTAACCTCACCTTTCAGTCATTCATTCTGTACTTATTCATCATACATTTATAAAGCATGTAATATATGGCAGGCACTGTGCTAAGAACTAGCTAACTATGAACATCTTATGCTATAAAGAACCTGTCTTTGTACAATATAATGTAAGGAGCACTATTACAAGTGTATGAACAGCATCTTTTGCTCTGACCATAAGCCCCACTAATGACAATAATGTAAAATTCAGCCAACAGTTAAGGAGTTCTTCCTGTATTTCAGGCACTGTGCTAAAGTGTCCACATGAATTGTTTCACTTTATCCATTTAACATGGCACACAAAAATAATGTGAGAGGGTACTACTTTTACTCCTAATTTGCAGATAAGGGAACTAGGGCACAGAGAGGTTTAGGACCTTATTGAATGCCATTCTAACAGGTGGAAGAATAGTGAGGACAATCTAAGCAGACTGCCTTTAAAGCCAGCATTTTTAATTAATATACTACCTTTCACTGTCAACTGCTGGGCTGTTTCACTTCATTCATCATTGTATTCACTAGAGCATTTTTGTTTCTGACACATTGTCATTCCTGAAATAGTAATAACTATTTTTGGAAGGAAAGGAAAAAAAAGGAATAAAGGGAAAGAGGGAGGGAGGATGGGCATAGGAGAGAGAGGAGGGACAGAGTCCTGTAAGAAATAAGAGAATGGAGTGACAAATTCTGCCTAGGAGTCAGAGCTTTTTGGTCAGGATGATATCCCAGCACAGTCTTACAGGACAAAGAGCCATTTGCTAAACCAAGAAAGAGAACAGAAATTACTCTGTATCACCTTACAAATAAAGCAACTTCTTCATTCCCATCTTTCTTTGAGGCTGGGCCTCACCTTCTCTAATCTTCCAGAATACCTAATCTTTGACCACATGAAAAGCAGACAATGAAATTATTCACCACTTGCTCTCTTATACCTTCTTCTGAATACCACTAACTTTACTGACAAACCTACAATTCTGATCTTACATCTTGCCAACCCTCTAGAATATCAAATCCTGATGATTATTTTCATAGGACATCTTGTAGGGCTTCTTATCTGGATGCTTGGGTTCCAGACAAAAAGTAATTGCTTCTAAATACAACGCTACGGGGAATATTAAGCACCAATAAATAAAAGACCTCTTTCTGCATGATCTCTTTTTGTTCTCTCATTTTAAACTACCTTGTAATCCCTACAGTTATGGGGCAAGGACAAAACTCCCAGGTACTTTAAAAAGTGCCTTGACTGTCATTCCAATTGTTACTGTTCTTTAGACCATTTAATGTTGTTTCCTGCTTAGTTGTTTACACTTCCAGTATGCCAAGTATACTTGTTATAATTGAATTATACCAAGAGTCAAGAAAGCAAAACAAAATAGACTTCAATGTTGTAATCTTAACTTCACCAATATTATTTAACAAAATTTTGAAAAGACCTTTTATCTGTCTATTCATTTGTTTGTCTGAAGGGTTTTCGAAAATAATCCTATTCATTCAATTTTCATACATTTAGTATAGGCTCAGCCTAATCCAGCTGCCAACCCAGCTAAAATCTGACCTCTCTGTTTTTTCAAACACATTCTGTTTCCGGTAGCTGTCACCCAGGTTGTGTTAGCATGTCCTTTGATTATGGAGCAATAGTTTGTGATACTGGAATGCACAGTCCCAAAGGGCACATTCGCACTGTGTGGCCCATTTTTCATAACTCACATGTGGTCACCAAGAACGCAAGCTCCAAGTACAAGTTCTGCAGATTGCCAATCCATGGCAGGTTACATCTCCAAAGAAGATAAACTGGTAAGTTCTCTTACATCTCTCTTCCAAAATCTTGTTTTATCTCAGCCTGTGTTCCCAAATACAGAGTTCTCGTCTCCTTGATTTTGTGTAACAACATTAACTATGTAGCCTGGTTTCTGAATATTTCTTCTCTGAACAATATAAAATCTACACAGATCTAACAGAGAAACTGGAGAAAACTTGTGCTGACTTTTACTGCAGAATGGATTTTGTCCTCCCAACACCTGGCAGAGGTAATGTCTGTGTCTCCCAAACCACTCCTCAGTTTGGAATTACAAAGACAATTAACTCCCTAATGAGTCAGAGCAAGTGAAGTGACAGAGTAAGAAAAGAGCCCTGAACACCAGATGATGTCTGTAAATGCCAAGAGAAAACAGACTTAGTGTTAGTAGACATCTTTTTTAAAAGAAAAAGCTGCATTTTTATTGTTTAAAATTAAAATGTGTAGTCATCATTGCTTAGTATGCATGGGGAATATCTAATTTGATTCATTACACGTAAATATTGGCAGCCATAAGTTCACAGGTCTAGAGACCTGTGACTGATGGATCATCTCTCTGTTACTGATGGAGTAGATAAATAGATTTTACCTTTAGAAACATGTGGATCTGCTGGGATGCCTAAAACCTAAAGGCAACAGGGAAAAATTGTTCCAGAGTTAGAACAATTTATTAAAATAGAAAATAACTTTGATCATATTCGAATAAGATAGGTGTTGCAGAGATGATATATAAAAGATTATATCTTAGGTTACATATTGGCAAAAACTAGTGGAGAGAAGTTTTGCTGTATTTGTGCTGCATTTGAAAAAGAAAGGCACTGTAGCTACTTTACTACTGGACCTAGTTCAGAGCTGGTACTCAGTAAACATCAGCTGAATTTCAATAGCCTAATTTAAAAGTCACTAAAATTATTTAAAATGACTGTGTTAGTAATCTATTGACCCAGTTAATATAGTGTCACATCGAAAAAAAGATACACTTCAGAATTTTATCTCACTCTTGTGCAAACTAGATAGCCATGCCATGGGAAAGTCATTTTACATCTTTTGGAGTTTATATCCTCATTTATTTCAAAACAAGGTGAGAGGATATATTCAGTCTGCTAATTTAAACAATAGAATAAGATTTCAAATGGGAATGTTTATCTGTAAATGATATTATTGACATTCTTAACTTTTGGAATAATGCACACTTCTCTTCTCCTTAAATAGGTGAACACACACATTCTTCACGATATGTGTGGTCAGGAAAATTATTTGCATTTACCTAATAGGTGATCATAGCTCACTATGAATTGACTGAAATATCCTTTTGTTTTCACGGTGCTGGGCATTGAACACAAGGCCTTGCTTGCTAAATTACATTTTCAGCCCCTGTCCAGGCATATGCTCATTCTTTTGTTCATCTTGTTAAACTATAACTTGATATTACATTCTAAAGGTAACACAGAGCATTTTGACTACCTCTCCTTCTTCATGGAAACATTTCAAGTTCACTTACACAAAATCACCAAGAAGGTATGACTAAGAAAAACTAACATATGTGTCATATCAAATTACATTTGAAACCAAGCAATAATATAAAGATCATAGTTTTATGAGAACTGCTTTCATTTCAGTGATAATCATCACTATCTGGAATCTGACAGTCACCAGTCTGATATATAAAATGAACACCAAATATGTATTAGAAAACTGGGTTAAAAACAGTGTTCAGTATTTAAAAATATAATTATGCATTCTAAGAGGGTTTACATAGGATGGTGCCACACTTCCAGTTAAAGTGGGCAATAAAGGAATGCAAAAATTGACATAAAGAATAGAAAGCTTTTCTAAATACCAGTAAAGAACACTAACAGATTTGAAAGTAATTGTAAAATAGAATAGTCACATTAAATACTCAGGTTAAAAAAAACGAAAGCAAATAGCACAAATGACTTTCCAGTTCCTCTAGAATTAAATTTTAAAACACTCTAGGTCAAAAGTACAAAATCTCAAAAAGATGTCCTTTTGCAAATCACGTAAGTTAATCATTTATACTGAAACATCAGCATTCTCATTTGTCAGCATTCTGATTTGGCTAAGTGTTCATTAATCACAGAAAACTACAGCATAAAACAAGTCTGTTTCAATTACATGTTTTGTTCAGGAGGTTATTGGTTCACACAATTACGTATTTTATGCCAACTCAAGAAATAGAATTGTTATTAGTAAACTTCATTTAAAATACCTAATCGCTGTTGCGAAGACATTTTATCATCTGATCTGAATACATCAGTAAGTCACAGCTCACGTATTTATCTCAAAACCTCAGCTTACAGAATGTTAAGTCAAGCTAATAAGCAGCATCGATCACACCCCATCGAACAAGACAATCTGTGTTACAGCCTCTTCCTGTAATCCATCTATTACGGGGAACATCTGTTGCAAATCATCCGACCTGAAGGACTGCTCTATTTCAGTGCTTCTGCAAGAGCCCACTGTCTCCATGTCTCCCAGTGAATTAGATGGTGGCATCAGGATTTTATCAAGTTCACTGTCACCATATGACAGCAGTCATCTTTCAGTCTGTGCTGAGATATAATGGTATACTGTCTAATGGTAAATCCTTTTCTTTTAGTCGTATAGCAAAACCCCACAAAGTATAAGCCAGAAGCCATCAAATTCTTTCTTCATTGTATTTTAAGCAGTAATATATGTTTTTCCTTAAGTCCTTAGGGGATTAGGGGATTATTGATTTTTCAGTTAGTTAAAATATTAAATTAATGGCCCTAGATTCATGTTTTGTCAATGTTTGTTCATTTTCATGACCATAAAACATTTCTATAGTCTCAGATCAATATCTAAGAGAACATGTTGCTTTCCAGAAAAATCATGAAAGAAAATCTACATGCAAATAAGTGTGAATTTACACTTTGGGGGAAAAAATGTATTAAAACCTTAATAGAGTTTAGTCCATAATATCGTCAGGGTGTACTAGTTAAAGAGAAGGGCTTTATAACTCTGTTGCCCTACTCTGTCATTAGAAATAATAATTCTAAATTCATATGATGGTATATTTGTGAAAATAAATCATGGGACTATCTATAAATTATTCAGAACTGTATAGTAAGACTGAATAGTAAAAGACCATATAATCATACATTATTTTCTTGATTTTAATCTGCATTCCAGAATTGCAATGAGCCGTACACAGCAACCCAACATTGGATTTATAGAAAACTGCAGAAACATGGTACCTTGCATATTTTAGCACTTCGTATGGTATTTTTCTACCGGATTTTTTTAACTCATCTGTTCTGAGAATTTATGTAGTACTATCTTTTTTTTTTTAAACCAAGAACATGTATTGGTACATTTTACATATAATTATGTAGTACTATCTTAATAAATGAGTTTCAAGATAGCATCTGGTTGAGGTTTGAAATAAGCAAGTTGATTATTTTTAATTATTTTTGACTGTTTGTACAATAGATTCTCAAATATCTGTTTTCCATTTCAGAATGATCACCTGCGATGGATGGACAGTTTACTTTTATATTGTAACATACAAAGTGTGTACAGCTTCAACTAATGTAAAATTATATTAAAGATTTGTGCATACTCCATTGCCTGAAAATGTGGTTTAATTTACCTTTCACCGGAAGTTTGTGATAATTGACAATGAGTATACTTTAAAAAAACACACACACACACACACACACATTAAAATGCTTTCAATAAAAACGTTTTACATAACGCTCTGGAGAGTTTTACACTGACAACTAAATGCTTCTGGCAAAAATGACACAAGACACTTTTGCTTACAACTCATTAATCTCAATCAATCACGTAACTCCATAGAACCTGAGTCAGAGTTCAGTCCTCTAATGACAACCATATCGTCACAAACTACATGTAGGATAAATGTCATCCAATTCCAGTTTCATAAGACTGGTGTAGGGGAAGGGTGGGATCATTTTTAGTTTTGCTTACAATTAAGTAATCATGCCTTAAATACAAGGGAGACTGCAAAAGGCCAGTTGGTATAGGAATCTCAGCGATGGCTCCGGCCCTGAAACGATGCTCACGTCTACTGAGCAACAATACTGCAGTACCAAGAAAATAGCCTTGGAAAGTGCTTTCCTGCATGTTCATGGTTGACATTTGTTATAAAGCAGTTTTGCAAAGAAGAATGCTTACATGCTTTTAATAACAGATTTTCTTTCAAAAAGCTTTCTACAGCCTCTAAGGGCCTCCATCAGATCTGTTCTGTTGTTTTCAAGATTTTTCTTTTGACTTTTCTCATGTGTTCTCCAGTGACTTTCAAGTCACACTTAGAACAAAATACAAATTCCTTGTCATTACCTTCAAATTCCTCTATTTTCCAATCTTTTCAGCATTATCACCTTGCTCCTTTTTCCTCTTTTATTCTCCTCCAACCACATGAGCTTTCTGTTCCTCAAATATTCCATGTTGATTAACACTTAAGAATTTTTCTACTGATGCTCTCGACCTCATGGCCAGCTGACTGGTCGTTTATTCCACAGTTCCCCATCTAATGTTGCCCCCTCTCCCCTGCCTGAGTTTCACCCCCTTTACTTTCTTCATTGCACATCTTGCTATCTGAAATGACCTCATTTGTTCATTGGCTTCCTTTCCTCCCCGAATGTAATACTCACAAGGGAAAGGGCAGCATTCTGTATCTTAGGTGCTACTTTATCTCCAGAGTCCAGCTACAGTAAATGTTTCCTAAATATTGTTGAAAAATTAAATATACTGTATGAATGAATGAATACATAATCCTTTTCCTCAAAGAGAGTAAGAGTAATTGAATAAACAATAATCACATATATTTAATAGGAAATATATTGCCATGTCCTATAATATGTCAATAGAGATACATATATAGTGAAAGAAAGGTAAAGTTTGGGAGTAGTTTGAGAGAAAGGGTTTTGGGAATTGCCTTTGAAACTTGGAACTCCCATCTCTGTAAGCCCCTCAAAACTTATTCATAGTTCCATCCCACTTTCCAATCCACCCCATTTTTTTATAGTGTACACACATACATTACCACAGGAAATACTGATCTAAATATTAAAACATAAATTAAAGACATCATATGATACTGGTACATGCAAGCCCATATTTATGGCAGCACAATTCATAATAGTTAAATCTTGGAAGCAGCCAATATGTCCATCAATAGATGAATGGATGAAGAGAATGTGGTATTTATACACAGTGAAGTACTATTCTGCCATAAAGAAGACAAACTTGAGTCATATATTCGAAAATGGATGCACCTTGAGACCATAATGTTAAATGAAATAAATCGGACACACAAACTTAAATATTACATGGTTTCTTTTACATGAGAAACTCAGAATAAAAGTAAAGAGCAAAATAAAAGATAATAGGGAGAATGGAGAGAGATTGATGAATGGGAAGGAAGGACAGAATAACAGATGAGAAAAAATATGTACATTTACGAGCTCTACATAAGGAATATAAACATTATGTAATGCAAACATGTACAAGAAAAAAAAGGAATGGCATCCAGAGATGGGCGGAGGTGAGGGGTAGGGAAAGGGGATGAAAAAAGGAATTAAGATGCATTATGTACATGTAACAACTTAACAAATGGAATGTAATCATTAGGTATTACACACATGTACTAATAAATAAATTGCAATTAAAAAAAGAAATGCAAATGGCAAAGAATAATTCATATGCTAGATTCTGGCTACACAAATTGTTTGGGAAAAAAATTACACAGGAGACCTAAAGATAAGGCTAGATGTCTTTTAAGATTGTATGTCCAAGAGAGAAAATTCTTAACCTGTCAGTTGAATATATCACCCAAGCTACAGGCCAACAGCTCGTTATCTGCCATACTTGCAGCTACAGGACCTCTAACTTGCCGTGTTTATATTGTTCTCAGACTTGGGACATGAAATCTCTGAAAATAGGTTCTTTAATCTGCTACAGTAGATGCCTCCACTTCACTGACTCATCCCCTGAGTTTCACGCGGACCTTCTCTGATTTGAATAGTCACCAGTTACGTCCCATTCATCCCTACCTTGGAGCCCAATTTCCTTTATACCTCTCCTGTCAACTTTTAACCTCTACCACCTCTGTTTCTCATCATGAGCAAACGCAGGTGTATGGAAGCTAATGGAATAGTGTCGGCTCACCCCCCTAACAATTTTTCCTACTTCATACTAGCTCTCAGAACTCTTCAGGAATATTACTCCTCATGAGTAATATTACATGGTTTCTTTTACATGAGAAACTCAGAATAAAAGTAAAGAGCAAAATAAAAGATAATAGGGAGAATGGAGAGAGATCGATGAATGGGAAGAACAGCACGTTGTTCTTCAGCACGTTGCTCACAACGCCTGCTCTCTTCTGGCTCCAAGCTAACGTCTTAGCACCTTCACACTCTAGTATCCTCAGAAATTATTTCAACTAAAAAAATTAATTTATCCAATTGCAAAAAAATAACTTCTGAAATCTTCAAGACTACCTTTCAATTCTGCTAATATGATTTCTTCCATTTTATCCAAGCATGAACTTTTAGAATATTCTTTCATTCCTACTCTTTTCTTTTATAAAATCTAAGGTGTCAGTCAGCCTCCAGTTCGGAAACATCCACTAGTTCTGTATTCCCTGGATAACTTATTCCAAACTTATTGCCCTGGCATTCAAAATCATCTTTAAACCTACACTCTGATCAGACTTCAGTCGTCTGCTGTCTCTCTCTTCAAAATGCCTTGACTTTTCTGGTCTTTTCCCGTATTTGTTTATTTACTCAATTTTC
>PVJO010002219.1:0-149092 GCA_004026905.1 Hystrix cristata | reverse complement strand
GGCTCTGGGCTCTGGAGAAGCTCCGGTTTCTCTGTCAGTTTTTTCTTTGCTTCTTTTAGCGCTTTTGGTTCTCATCATCTCCATCAACACCAGCTAGGTGATCATCACATACAGAAAATAGCTCAATTCTCTTGCATCTGGAGTTTCAGGAGGCTGTTGCCAAAACTCCTCCGGAGTATTTTCTTAAGGTAACCCAGGCCTGAGAGCAAGTGGCTAGTGTTTTTAAAAAGTAACAACTAGACTTGGTGATTATTTGCTCTCTTGTACTGAGCACGGCTGATTTACCCATTAGGTACAGTGTCTGGGTCCCTTGAAAATACTTCATTTTCTTCACAATCAGAAAGAGAAAAGTAAAATGTTACAACAGATAAATGTTTTAATTATACTATGAATATATTCATGCTTTTGCTCATGTGGCTATAACATGTTGTTTTGATTATTTTCATGGAGGAAGGTATCCAGGAAGGCGGTTGTCTGGGGCCCCTTCAGGTTGCCCTGTGGCCGCAGCTCTGAGTGTCACAGCTGCGCCGCACGGCTGGGTCAGTTCTTAGAAACTCAGTCTGGGAGTTACGTGGTGAGTGGTGTCTAGAAGGGAGGAAGGAAGGGTGCTGTGGGGGAAAGCCGTATTCAGCCCCAAACCCCTTTATCTTATGGTCACTTAAGTCACACCTACTAATGCAAATCTTTTGTAATAATAAATATTTTAATGGTTCTTTGACAACATGGGAAAGGCAGAGTGATAATATAAATTTGAGTTTAATGTAACATTTTTCTTGTGGGATTGCTGTTATTTGGATGATACATTTCTCTATATTTAAAAACTAAAGAAAAACTTTCTTTTCTTGCCCTCTGGCTTATTGTGTGGTGTTCTTCCTTCTTCCCATGCAGAAAGAACTGAAGAACATAAAGACTTATGCAAAGCTCTTTGCTTAATTAAAGATATGATTGCGGCTGTGGATCTAAAAGTCAATGAATATGAGAAAAACCAAAAATGGCTTGAGATCCTGAACAAGATTGAAAACAAAACATACACAAAGCTTAAAAATGGCCATGTGTTTAGAAAGCAGGCACTGATCAGTAAAGAAAGGACGCTGTTACATGAAGGCCTTGTTTACTGGAAAACTGCTACAGGTCGTTTTAAAGGTACTGCGGCTCCAGCTAAGCTAGTGCTCCTCTACTTACACAACTTATCCCCTCCTCAGGGACGTTTTTTAAAAATGAGGGTCAGAATTGCAAGCATACACAAAACACCCTTGATTTTTCCAGTCTGAATTTTGTTAGGCTAATGTGACCAGTGGAACAAATCTTTGAAGGGAGTTTGTCGCGCTGAGCCAAAACCTTCCTGGGTTTTTTTTTGTGAATTTGCAAACGTGCTGTCTAAGTGAAAGGCCCCAAGAGTTCTGCCAATTGTTGGCACAGAAATGGTATTCTGGCAGGTGTGGTGTGTGGAAAGCAAAGCAGTTCACCTACACAGCGAGGGTGTGTTGTGTGCCAAGGCAGCTGAAGCTGTCAGACCATGGAAGAGAGAGGAAAACACTCTGAATGCTGTCTTTGTTGTTGTGTCACATAACACGTCCACATACATGCTGGCCCTGGTGTAAGCACTTTCTTGGTGCTACTGTTTGCTAAGGGGCATTAACTGGACTCTGTTAATCTGGTCAGAATCTAACAATTTATTTCAGTTCTTAAGGGTTGATCATGTAGCTAGCACCTTGCCCGACTCAGGCTTTTTTTTTTTAACCTGGCTACACATTAGTGTCACCTCCAGATGAATCCCACTCAAGTCGCCTCCCTGAGCTGCTGATTTTTTTGGTCACAAGATCAAGCCCAAGGCCAAAGGAAGTTTTAAAGCTCCCTAGGGGAGTGTGCTCTGCAGCCAGGTCTAAGAACCACAGGTCTGCTCTTCCTTTTCCAACACTTCATCATAATAACTTCCTTAGGTACTCAACGAGAAGTAGAAGTTATTAAATTCTAGTTCAGCAGATCCTTACCCACTGGAGAATGATCCAGTTTGAATGGAAGTTCAACTAATACCTGAAACAGATTTGCTGATCAATAGTTTACAATGTTGTTTTGAAAAAGTTCTTGATTACAACAGATAGATTTGATTGCATTTTGTCCATTTCATAGAATGAGTGGTTTAGTAGCTTTGGGTTAGATTATGCAGTGACTGGAGTGAATGTTGTTTTTGTAAACAGGGTCTCGACCATCGCTCAAGTCTGGGTGGAGAAAAGGAGCAGGTTTTCATATATGAGTTGACATGGAAGTTGCCTCTTACATATTTAATTAAGCACTTTTCCCCATAAATATAAGGGTTCTGTTAGAACCTTTTTAAAAATCAGGTATTTTCCTTTCACTTTGAAAACTACAACATTGAGTTTTTCTGGAAATTGGCTATACCTGTAGTTACACACACAAACGTTGCACACTTAAATGTAGGTTTCTACTAAGTTGTCTATATACCCGTAGCTATAATGATACAGGGGATTTATAAAAGTTCCATAATTAGATTAAACATTAGTCTTTTATTTTCATTAAATGGTATTTAGATTGTAAGCATGAAATATGGGTGCTAATAAAGGCATTTGACCTGTGGCTTGCATCACTAATGCTAGTAATGTTTTTTCTTTGAAGATATCCTAGCTCTACTTCTAACTGATTTGCTGCTCTTTTTACAAGAAAAAGACCAGAAATACATCTTTGCAGCTGTTGTAAGTATATGATCATATGATGTGTATTTTTAATAAGAGATTTAATCCTGCATTTCCTTGACAAATTCTTGAACTTCCTAGTGAAATGGTCACTGGTGGGAACATGGCCTACAATATTCCTACTGTTTGTTGTTGGCGATTTCATAGCTGGCTCAGTAGTTAGCATTGCTGGTGGTGAAAACATTGAAGTCTTCAGTACTGGCTCAGAACAGACACTTCCTTGAGCTCCCACAGGCCTTTCTGCAGGCTGGCTATCTTGAACTTTCCTCTAGTCCCCTTTCCTCATCCCCTTCTCTCAGATTTAGCAACTAAAATGTTAATGCTTGGTACCATTTTCAGCATTTTACCCTCTCTGTCCCTGTCAGATGGTGCCCTGTTGTAGCACTTACTAACCCCACTCATGATGCCCAGCAAGAGAACGCCATCCTGGTATTGGAAGAAGCCTTTTATTTCTGCTGTAATGACTGCTGATGCTTAGGTTGTTCCTATCACACTCATCTTTTTAATATCTAGGTTAGTCTCATTGTCAGCACATGATTAGACCAGCAGTCAAAGCCAGGATTTTGTAATGTTTCTTACATAGCATTCATGTGATCCAGAGTGGCACGGAGCAGGCAGATGTCATAGTTAACTCCTTGTTAGTGCAGTGGAGATCAGGCCCTGGCCCAAGCCGCAGTACTATCCTGGGAGGATGATGGCGGCTCTGGAAAGTGGAAGCGTTTATTATCCACCGAGTGGCAGGCTCCTCGGGTTTATTAGCAGATAGCATCGATTCCATCTGGTTGCAGAAAAGCCAAAGTTTAATGAAGTTTCCATTTTGCTGCTCAGAGAAAACAAGGAAGCACAGCAGCCCAGCGACAGGATTTGGGAGGAAGAAGCCGGAGCAGAGTCTCCCCTGCCTGTCCTAACTTGTCAGATCGGCCCGAGAGGCTTCTTCCTCCCGTTCAGCCTCTGCCTTATGTTGGCTCAGTGTCACAAGTTGTGTAAAGGTCAAAGTCTTTGTCACAGAGCTACAGCAGAGGACATCAAGGTCCTCATGTCCCTGCTCCTCGCCCTGTATTTACTGCACATTTCACGAAAACGTTCAGTGCTTTTATCTGGGACAGCTTGAAAAAACAGGGAAAAAAGTGGAAAGGTAGAGACCATTTTGTTTAACCTGGGAGATGGTGAGGGCCAGGCTGGAAGAGAAACATTCATATCATATCTTTATAGAAACAAAGATTTCTTCAAAACCAGAGACCTCACAGAGGAGCAAATCCTGCTTCTTGGGTGGTATCACAAGCTAAATGACCTGCAGGTTGATCAAGAACTAGACACAATAAGAAGACAACTCTCTTGTTTTCTAGGACAGCATAGTGTAGGGATTCAGATCCAGCTGTGGTGCTCAGCTTACTGCATGACTTGAAATATGTATCTCTCCATGTCCCTGTCTATCTTATCACTCATGACCCCTTGCAGAGTTATCTGCACCACCCAGAGACCACACTTTCCTTTAAGTGGGAGATTAAGAATGCAGTCTGCCAAATATCACAATGAAGGCAGCCACAGCTTAGCTCTTCTTGGGAGGATGTATGTGGTCATGGACAACAGTAAAATGTTGCAGATACTGTTTCTGGAACCTGTAAGCCTGACACATGGCTCCATTCATAAAGGGGGTATCAGGGAACAAAAGAAAAAGCACCGTCTTATCCTTCAAAAGTCAAGCGTGCTATATTGTTGGGTCCCGCACTTTACCCCTATCTGACAGTAGACTCTGTGCCATAAGTGGGGTGAACATCGTGGGGAATCGAGGCATTCGCTGAGGGCACACGAACATCTGTGCCTCTGATTCCCACCGTGCTGTTTCAGAAGTTCTGCACACACTAGGACTCACAGGTGAGAGTCTCTCTAGAGGACATGATGAATTGCTTTCTTATTATTATTAGGAAAATGTTTGTGGTACTAATGATTAAATTCACTGTGGAGAGTTGGTATGTGAACGTAACACATCTTAATTCTTTTTTCACCCCCTTTCTCTCCCCTCCTCACTCCCTCCCTCCATCTCTTGGCCCCCTTCCCTTTCATGAAAGTTCTGTCTTGATGATTTGGAAATAGCTATCAGACAAGCATCTAAAAACAGCAAGAGGATAAAGTCGTGCCCTTACAAGAGTTCCGTTTTTTGTTTTGAAAGAGGGCTCGTCTGGAAATAGGGGTAGGATTCAAACCTACAAAATTTATAGGAAAAAGTAGACAGGTTCTCTAAGTCCTGGAATACTGAGTCTACAAAGAATCTGTTGAATACTACAAAAGACAATTTAGAAATTAATTAAAGGGACACAGTTCATGTGTAGGTCTGCAAGTTCAAGTTCAAAATAGGAAACAAACTGCAGATATTTTCCTCATGGTGGAATCAGCACAGAAAGGATGGGGCACAGCAGAGAAACTAGGGATGGCAGCTTCTTTCCTTCTTCCACAACAGCAGACATCTTCGGTTTCAAATGCCAGTGGGGACTGGATGGGAACATACACGCGCAAACCCGAACAGAGTCGGTGTCGGTGGGAAGCGGGCGGGCGAGTGTCGCCCAGTGATCCTGTCTGCCAGCCCAAAGAGGCAGTGACGACTTGGCTCTAGAGATGGTGTCCGTAGTGACAGTGTGGGCCCAGGATTGCCAATCTTCTGTTTCTCCCAGGCACCCAGCAACCTCGAGTGTTTTGTTTTTTAAAAAAGGTTCAATTTCCCAGTTTTTAAATGTGGGCAACTTACTTTTTTAAATAATAGTTTTTAAATGTTATGGCACAAACAAAACATGCAGGCTGAGTTAGGACTTTTCGTCTCCAGTATTCGATATGTGTCGCCAAAGCAGACGTGTTTCCTGCATTCCCGGGAATTCCAGTGCTTGCTGGCCACTAGCGTTCAAGTGCGAAGAGAGTGAATAATGGTGGCTGTGTCTCTGGTTCCTCCCAATTGATCGTGATTTAATAAATGCTATTTCCTACCCCTTTATTTATTCTTCACTTTTAAAAGCTCTTGCCACTCCCCTCCTCCCATATCACTGTTCAACATGTTCAAATAATTTCCTTATCTTCATGTCTTAATCCAAACCCACCCTGTGTTTTACTTTGTAAGCTGAGGATGCTGAAACACCCCACTGAAACAAGAATAGCAAATAACATCTTGGAGAATAGATGCATTAGAGGACAGGGGCATCAGTACTGCTCGGAGGACCTTCCTCGCACAGAGGGCAGTATTCCAGAAGACTTGCCACAAAGCTGCTTTTGTACCCGCTTTCAGAGGAACAGGTTGAAACTGGGTAGACCAGTAGTCTGTCCCATCATGGTGCATGTTTTTTCATATTACTCTAAGAAACATAAGGAAGGTATTCCTGCTACCTCCTGGCACATAGCTTCAGATGTGGCACAGCTGTGCAGTGCTGGAAAGACAGGCTAGTAGCAGGGAATCAGCAGTGTGGGGGCAGCGCGCCATGTTCTGGATAAAGGCGTCACTCTGTCCCTGAGGGAGAAACAAAACCACACTCTGCAGCTGACTCTGTAAACAGTGGTGGAAGCCACAGACCAAAGCAGATTCCTCATCTCTACCCCCCACACCGCTCGTTCTGTAGTTATTCTTTGGGCCATTCTTTCAGCTACAGCTCCTTACCCACATCAGTGTTGTGAGGGTCTTCCTCATCCTGAATCGCTTTGTGCTTAGCAAGGGACTTTGCGGGTCCATGGTAAGTACTGGTCAAAGAGGTGATTTAATCATGGCATGGGTACCACATTTTAGACTTTCTTCCCGTTTCCCTTGGGTAGAATTATGTTAAAATTTAGTTCCACATTACTGAGTGCCTACCCTGCAAGACACTGTGCCCAGCGTACAAAGATGAATTCGACGCCTCCCTGCCTACCAGGGCTCATCTGGTTGTGAAGAGAGACACCTCCCAGTGGCAGAGATCCTGTTTATATCCTGAGAACCTGAGGAATCACCTCTTCATTCTCACCTGTCCTTTTACGGTCTCGCCCTTGACTTCCGGAGTTCCATTTCCCTCACTGAATTGAAACAATTTCCATAAACAGCCAAATCCAATAGACTTTTTATCTCCTTCATCCTTCTCGATCTCTTTGTAATATTTCGTAGACTGTTTTCCTGACAAGTCCTCCTAGAAAAATCCCTCCTCCCTCGACCACAGCATTTTGATCTTTCTTCCTACCTCTCTGATTTTTCTGTCTTTTTAAAACTAGTTCTTTTAAGGACACTTTGTTAGGGACAGACATTCCCCTCGATCTTGTCTTTCCGTCCTTTCTTCCCTCCGCCTCTCTAATGGAGGTCTCGGCAACTTTTGCAGCTCTTTGGGAAAGGTCAGGAATGAAGTTAGGGTTTCTGTCCCTGCTTGCTTTAGGTGGCTCAAGGTTTTGGGGTAACGCACTTTAGAGGCTGCTATTCCATCGCTACATTCGCCTCTTTTCTGCAGGATCAGAAGCCATCAGTTATTTCCCTGCAGAAGCTCATTGCTAGAGAAGTTGCTAATGAGGAGAGGGGAATGTTTCTGATCAGCGCTTCATCCGCTGGTCCTGAGATGTACGAAATCCACACCAACTCCAAGGAGGAACGGAATAACTGGATGCGGCGGATCCAGCAGGCTGTAGAAAGGTAACTTTTTTTTTTTTCTGGCAGGAGTCTATGGATGGACCTGATCAGCTGGAAAAATATTCTAACCATGTCTCCCCTGTGTGAAACGCTGCCACCTCAGCCAGAGCGGTCTGCTCCCTGCCCCTGCCCCCGCCTGCCCGTGGGAGCCCCACACCTGCAGCTCTGCCCTCCACTCCCCTTCCCGCATGCAGCGCCCTCCCCTCCCCACTGCCTGGACCTGTGGTGCAGCTTCTGCTTCCCCCGCTTCACTTCCGCAAAGACCTCTTCAGTCTGGAGATCTCGGCCCTCCCTGCCATGCTCCCGCCCCTGCCCCCTGAGGCGTTTGGCACTTGCCACACACTGCCTTGTAGCTCCTCTCTGTGTATATATGCCCGTGTGTGTTGTTCACGCTGTTAGATTGGAAGCTCCCCGAGAGCAGGGACCAGGCCTTGTGTTTCCCTGCGTGCCCAGGACGGAGGAATCATTTAATAAATGTCTTTTTTTAGGTTGGTAGAACTAAGCGTTCTAAGTCAATTCATTCCTCATTACTAGTGCAAGGACAGTTTTTGTAAATCAGGGTGCAAGAGCAGGCGTGATCGTTCTTAAGGGTGATTTGATGAGTTGGATCTGGACATTATGTAGCATTTTCCCTCCTCCACTGCATTCCACCCAATATGGTGCCCTCCTCCCGTTCTCTTCACTCCTCCATCCTTCCACTATTAAGAATAGCAGAGCATAAATGTTGTAAAAAGAATTATTTTAGTTGCACTTAGTGCCAGGGTGGGGTACGTGTATATGTGCGTGTGTGTATGTGTCTCTGTGTGTGTGTGTTTGCTGGAATATTTGAACCATCGCTATACTGCTTTGAGAGCCATGTTGCTTATTATGCATGATCCTTCATGTATGCAGGGAGAGTCCTGTCTTGCCCAGGCCAGGGGCATGGTGGGTCTCTCTATGCTACATTTTTCACCTTTATGAATAATTCTATTACCAAGTCCCCCTGGTTTTCGGTAAGCCTAAAGATCCTTGGATTTAGTTTCTGTTGTATCTCTTGATTGCTGTCTTTTCAAGTTGCCCAGAGGAAGAAGGAGGAAGGACAAGTGAGTCTGACGAGGAGAGACGGAAAGCGGAAGCCAGAGTGGCCCGAATCCAGCAGTGTCGAGGTGCGGTGCGGCTGCGCCATCCCCTGGGGTTCGGGAAAGTCCGGTGGCGTGAGGGGAAGGTGCGCTCCTGAGGCCCAGCCTTGCCACCCTCCAGAGAAAAACATGACACTAGATGACGGTTGTGGGCAGGCTGGTGCACAGGACCACGGGCACTGCTGCCTGACAGTTTAATTTTAGGTGGCAGCACTGTCTGCTCAGAGTTGTGTGACTGAACACGGCACCAGTAGGTCTGGCCACTGAATGCAAATCTACGAAGTAAGGAAATGAGATTAGCTGGTGATTCCCAGTTCTAGCCTGACATCGGGATCACATAGAGGTGGTTACTGATGTCTGGGCACCTCACCCAACCAAATTAGAATCTGTGGGGGGCGGGTTGTGCATCTGAGTGTTTCAAACTCTCGCATGATGCTGAGGTGCACGGAGGGCTCCCTGGATTAGATGCTGGTCAAGGCCCTTGAGCTTCAAGAATTCTGTAAGATGCTGAAATCTGAGTCTGATAAGGCATGCAAAGATGGTCAAAGAAATTGGATGTTTAGAAACAAAAACATAAGCCAGTGTGTTTGGTTTTGACCGAGACTGGCTGAAGCCTGAAGAGTTTCAGGCCTTCACCTTGTTTGCCCTTGTGGCCATTCACTCATTGTGGATGGGGCTACCTCAATTTTTATTCCTGAGCTGGGTCATTAGTCTTAATAGGAAACAGCGTGCATAAGCAAAGCATGACTCTGCGAGGTTTTCTGGTATTAGGGGAATGGGAAAGAACACGAGCATTCATCGAGTGTGGTGAAGGTGGGACGGTTGCTAAGTCACTTGCTGGGGGCTACAGTCACTAAGTGGAAGAGTTGGGATTTGAACCAGGGTCTGCTCCGCCCACCTGCACGCACTTTACCTTTAGAGCGGGTGGCTGGCTAAGTAGCAGCATCTTTCTCTCATAATGTGGATGTGTATGTCAATTTTATTCATATTAGTAATAACCTTCTGTGGTAAATACTGTTCTTAGAAATACTTAGCAACCAAGACCAGCAGATCTGCACCTATTTGGAGGAAAAACTGCATATCTATGCTGAACTTGGGGAGCTGAGCGGCTTCGAAGACGTCCACCTGGAACCCCACCTCCTCATCAAACCTGACCCGGGAGAGCCTCCCCAGGCCGCCTCCTTGCTGGCAGCAGCACTGAAAGAAGGTGATTTGCTTTGGAAGGGATTCGATTTGACCATTTCAGACAAGGTTTATTGAGTGCCTCCCATGTGCCATGCACTGGGGTCTCTGTGCTGAGAATACAGCAGCATAAGGTAGAGTTCTTACTCTCCTAGAATTTTTGTTCTAGGACATCAAAATGTAAAGAAGTAAATATGTCAGGTTATATCAAAGGGTATGAAGAAAGATAAGCAGGGTACGGGGGTGGAGAGTAACAGAGTGGGGTGGTTCTTTTGCAGATAAAGTGGGCAGAGAAGGCCTCTTTGATAAAACAGTATATAAGCAGATGGGAAGGAAGTGAGAAGACCAAGCAGTACCTTGGGAAAGAGTGTTCCAGACATGGAGGGAGGCATCGTGTGCACAGTCCCTGAGGCAGGCGAGTGCCGGGATTGCTTGAGGAATTGCAAGCGGGGCAGGGCAGGTCAAGTGAGGGTTAGGAGGTGGGGTGTGGCAGGAGTTCAACTGAGTTAACCAGCTCTCAGTTTCTGTGGAACAAAGAAAGGACATTGTAGTTCATCCCAAGCGAGATGGGAAGCATTCTGGACTTTACATGGAGGCGGGACTTGACTTGAGTAGAAGAAACCCTCTGACTGTGGTATGGAAAACAGGTCTTAAGGAGGCAAACTGCAGATCTCAGTAGTGGCAAAGTTGAGGCTGTAACTGTGGGAAGTGCCAGCCAAGCTCAGAAAGATCTCTGGAAACAAAAGAGATGAGAGATTAGAACAGCAGAACGCCACTGTAGATCTGAAATTCCTGAACAACTGGCCAGGATGGGCCTGGGCAGGAACAGAGCTTGTGGCAGGTAGGGGACTGCTCGGGAGGGGCGGGGAGCAGCCCGGGACCGCAGGTGGAGGGCGACAGGGCAGGGTGGCAGGGGCTGTAATCTGGTGGCGGCAGCTTCATGGGCGAAAGGGGCTGCCGGAAAGAATGAGAACTGTGGTCTCAGTGGGGCCTGACAGAGAGGATGAAGGAGATAAAGCGGCCACCACCTGAGTGACCGCTTTAGCTTCTCTGAGCGTTCATTATGGAGAGTTTGGAAATCATGGTCTGTTATCTTCGTTTCAGTGGACGAAGGTGGGTCTTAAGAAGGGCACTGGGGCGCTTGCAGCGGGGGCTGCTGACAGAATCATTCGCTCGTGTGATGTTTATCCCACGTTCACTGAGCATCTAGTGTGGGCACTGGTGCCAAGCAAACTGCGATGTTTTTATAACCCCCCTGTATTAATTGTCAAAAGCCCAGGCCTAGAGCAGAAGAGTTATTCAGTATTTCATGAAGTGACTCGTTGGAAAGAGTGTTTTAGAAATGTGTGTAAGGTCTTTGCAAGTCTGTTGGTCCACACGCTAGTTGAAGCCGTTTTATTGTAAAAAGGATTTCATCTTCTTGGTGTGGGGTTTCCTAAGCAATCACGAGAGCATGAGTAAAACATGTATCTCATCTTTGGAGAATTTGATCCAGCAGGTCTAGGGTGAAACTCAGATTTCTTTCTTTTTTTTTTTTTTTTTTTTTTTTGGTGCTGGGGATTGGACTCAGGGCCTTGTGCTTACTAGGCAAGTGCTCTACCACTGAGCTAAATCCCCAACCCGGATTCCATACTATTAAAAGCAAGTTAGAGAAATGCTCTTTTGAAGAACAGCTAATATTTCTGAATAGCAGCTTTTAAAGTCCTAATGCCCAAGAGATGGCGTATTTATGTTAGTTGAATGATAGAAATTTTTTCAGCATACCAATTTACTGAAAGTTGCCTTTGACGTATTTTATACAATGGGCTTTCACTTTTTTATTCCACTAATTCTCTATTGCAAAATGATGCTAAAAGTATTGGTTTGGGTTGCAGATCCTCATACACTTTCTGTAAAAGGCCAGATTGTAAGTATTTTAGGCTTCTCAGCTCGCGCTGCCTCAGGGATCTATTCAGGTGAGCCCAAGATCAATGTTTAGCTCATGGGCCATATAGAAGCAGGCACAGGCCCGTGCAATTTGCCAAACACGCATGTGTTTGCTTTTTGAATTTATTTTTGTTTTTGGCTTCTTAGCGGAGAGTCTGCAAGTTGCAGTAAAGGCCTCGCAAACGGGCGATGTGACTCACTCATTGGAGTACAGTGGCGCGGAGTCTGTCTCGACGAGGGATGCGCTCATTTCTGATGGTGTCCCGGGACTGCCAACTCCCTGTAAGTGAAGGTGCAGGCCTTGGCCAGGAGCCTGCACACAGCCCCTGGGGCCTACGTGGTCACGTACGAGGAAAGCAGTGGCTCCGTCCCTACTGGGAGGAGACTAGAAGTATTTTTTTAAATTAGAAAAAATACTGAAGAGCTGTGCTAGCCATAAATATTTCCTGCTTTTATAGATTAATAGTGTGGCGTTCCAAAGATAAGGAATTAGAGAGAGATCGATGGTTATCAGGTTCTGTTTCTCAGCCTAGCATCGCCCCTTCCCCAAATCCTCCCTGCCTCATTTTTATATGACACATTGAACACAATTTTGAACGGACCTTTAAACCTTTTTGTTTTTTAAAGAAGGGTCCCTGCAATCCATTAGAGAGCAAGCCCTTAAGCTTAATCACCTGAGCATCAGCTGGAAAAATACAGCTCCAAAAACCTGAATCAGTGTCCGGTCCCACCTTCCCCTGCCCTACAAGGTTTGCTTGTGTTGCTAAAGGCAGACTCTCCAAGATTCTTGATATGGATTATTGTATCCCTTAATGTGGGTCAAAATTTATATTAAAACACCATTTCAATATGTTTTAGGTACAGAAAAACAGACTAGAGAATTGGTTTAGGGGGCTGGGGATTTAGCTCAGTGGTAGACTGCTTGCCTAGGCCCTGAGTTAGATCCCCAGCACCGCCTCCAAAGAAGAGAGAACTGGTTTAAATTCTGATTATACTGAAGCCAATTATACTGTTGTATGTACAGTTTTAGGTCATAAAGGGTTCTAAGATAATAAAGAGCATATTTTTCCATGAAGAGGGGATAAAAACTCTCTTTCCAAAAGGTCTCGTATGTGTGTGATGACACATCTTCAGAAGCTAGGGATTGAAGGATTAAACAGTCTTAGAATTTCTTTAACAACATTCCTTAGTCTATATATGGTATAGTTTTTAATTCTATACATTTTTTATAAGCACTAATAATTATTTTCCCCCCTCAAGTTCTGCTTTATCTAATCCTGGGTTTCTATTTTCAGAATGTGCACATTTGCTTTTCATTTCAGCACAGCCCAGATTCTCCAGGGGAGTCGTAGTGCCCTGGGTGATTTCCCTTTACGAGAAGAACCTCGTTAT
The DNA here is from genome assembly GCA_004026905.1 of Hystrix cristata. Lineage (NCBI taxonomy): Eukaryota > Metazoa > Chordata > Mammalia > Rodentia > Hystricidae > Hystrix > Hystrix cristata. The sequence continues at coordinate 136,139 of PVJO010002219.1, read as the reverse complement.
GCCATTGAGGAGGTTCTGTCTAAGATACGCGTAGGGATGTGTGTGTTCAGCCTTACCCCAGGGACAGCTGGGCAGGCTCCACTCAGCCTGCAGCTGCTCGGAGGACGCAGGCCGCCCCTTGCTCTCTCAGGCCGGGCAGGCAGGGAGCAGGGTCTTCTCTCTGCGTCTGCGAGCGTCGAAAGGGTCGCTCATGGGCTTTGCTAGAACCAGAGCATTTCCGTATCAGGATCCAGGGACAGGGGCAGATGGTAGGGGCCTGTCCCCCAAAGGCCTCCCCATTCTGGGCTGGATCAGAACATGGTGCCGCAAGAGTCTAGTTCTCTTTATGAAGTTGCCGAGGGCACAAGTTTGTTCCTAAATGAAGGCCTGCAACCGAATGCCTTTGAGGGCTGGCCCTTCCCAGGGAAGACCAAGTCAGCTGGAGGGTGTAGGCCAAGTAGAGCCCCGTTTTCAGTCCTCACTACACTAAATCTCGTGGACGAGTGCAGTCTAGTTTTGTGAAGTTTGGCCTGCTGGAGACCCTCTCACTCAGCCTGGAATTGGGCACGGGGAGAGAACTCGCCTCAGGTTCTTCTGCCTTCATGTGGCTCATCATGGCTTCTTCCCGCACCTGAGTGTTCCCCTCTGTGAGGCACAGGAGGAGAGGAAGCCAATGGCAAATTATAGGATGTTACTTTCGGCCTGTCTTGAAGTGGTTCCCAAAAGTGGAACCACTTTCTCGGTGACAGAAAAATCTCTATAAAATGTCGCTTCCTTGTCAGTGAGCAGCTTGGATACGGTGAACTTGATTTTTAGCCGATATCATTTGAAGCAGTTTCTGCTTCAACAAAAAACTTTCTTGTTTTAGAAGAGGCCTTTGGAGTCCCAGACAACTCTCACTTCCCAAAGATTTAAGTATTTGTGCTCAACAAAGAAAAAAAACAATTTCCTTGATTAGATATAAGTTTCTAGATGACACTGAATAAAACATTTTATCAATTTGTAGAGTGAATATCTTTCTCATCAGAGCCTTGATTAGACCTTGCGAAAGGGCTTTGAGAAGTCTAGCTTTACTCAGTGCAAGGTGAACGTGCTGTAAACGCTCACAGAGTTCACATGGGTAAAGAAATACATTCCTGCCAGCAGATTTAGTGGGTGAAGTGAATTTGTGTTTGGTACTTAAGGATATTCCTGTGTTTTCGTAGTTAACAAGTATACAGTATTTACAGAATATATGCACTTACAGCATAAGTAAGAAATGCGAGGAAAAGACACCGCTGGAAATGGTGAGAAAGTGGAACAGGTTCTTGGGTTATGTGACTCCGAAGCTATAAAGTGTTAGCCGCTTTCAGCTTCTTTGAACAATGCCTCCCTCGGCCTTTGGGCTTCCCCTGCACTGACTGGCCCCGGCAGCCTAGCACAGCCCCAGCTCTGCCGGCAGACCCACTTTGCCGCAGCCATGTCTGTTTTACACTCACCCTCCCCATGAGACGCTTTCCTGTTAAGTGAAAGCGAGACATAGAATCTACTCCCTATATACCGCAAGCAACACGCAAAGCTGTGAGTGCAAGAAAGAAGGAAACAGAAGAGGCTGGGTGCTCACTATGCCGTTTCTCAGTCTGGTGTCTGGTAGCACATGCGCTCCATGCGGACAGGGACTGCAGACCTGTGTGCCTCGCGCGTCCTGTGGGAACGCTCAGTGTGTACTATTGATGATATTTCAGAGGGACCCCGCTGGCTGGCTGAAGTTTGATGTTGTCCTTTTTGTCTCTGTCTCAATGGTGTGCTTCCAGCACCACTAACAGAAGGGACGGAAGGAAGAGGCTGTTGGGATGTGGATCCCGGGACCCAGGGTGTGGTAACCGACTTGGCGGCCTCTGATGCGGGGGAGAAGGTACTGTTAACCATGTGTTAGTAAACACCGCTGGTTTCTCTGTGTAATGAAATAGCCTCAGGTCCTGCCTGGTCTACAGCAGTGAGTGGAATGAAAGTGCTTTTCTCAATTGTTCTTGATTTCAACATTCACATTTAAGTCTTCCAACATTTCTTTAAATGTTCTTGTTCTTTCTATATGGTATAGGTGTAAACAAAGAAATAATTGGAAAGTTATTAAAACAAAAAGGTTGAAAACTCTAATGCGTATATGTTTGTCTGTGTTCTCTGGCTTCTGAGCTTTGCTTTCCACACCGCACACCTTCCCTTCCTCCTTGTCTGCCTGGTACCTCTGCTGAGGGGCATCGGGACCCTGCACAGCCACGTGGTACTGGCGCAGCCAAGATAGGTTCCTCTGTGAATTACTCTCACTCTTTCTCCTTCCTCGGCCTTCTATTCTTCTCAGTGGTTTTCCTGTCATCACTAACATTTTTACTACTTTTTTGTGGATTTTTAATTCATGAAACCAATTTTAGCTTTTAAAAAAGATTGTTCCAGATGCTGCTTCTTTTTCGGCATACTGTATGCGTAGCTTATACCTCTCTTAAAAATGAAATGCATACAATTTCCTACTAACTTCACGTGTCATAAATAGGGAAAGGATAAAACTATGATTCTGGGAGGTGGCAAGTCAGCCTTCTCTGGGTTCTCTGGGTTCTCTGGGGTTTGAAAGTTTGGCTTTGTCTAAAACTGAATTAGGTCCATTACCAAGCACCAAAATGTACCAATGTGGATATATATATAATATATATATGTCATATCAAATCTTCTCTTACATAGATGTAATATATTTCACATATTATGTGTTTCTTTGTAAACATTACATATAGCAGAGAAACTAAGCCCAAAGATTAAAGAAAAAAAAAATCCATGGAGCAGACTGCTGTCATTTGGTGTTCTTTTGCAAATTTCATAGGCTAAAAACTGAATGTGGGAATGCAATATTTTACTCCACTTATTCTAACTGGAAGCTTTCTAACTTATTTGTCTTATACTCCTGCTGCTTTTTAATCTCTTTTAAGTTCGAGCTTCACATTTCAGTCTGAAGTTTGTAGTTTTCAACTTCTCTGATGTTATTAGGAAAGAAGGCAAGTGAGTGAGTTGCTCGGTGATAGTTTCATCTTGGATGGAAAGCTGTGGTGGGCCCTAATGCAGTCACAGATGAATATGTGAGATTAAGGGTCCAGGTTCCTCTTTGAATTAACCTGTCTGGAAAATTTGGCCCTTAATTTAAAAGACATTTTGAGAAAGTGAATAGACTGAGATATAGGAAAAGATATTTTGAAGTCAAACTTTTAAAGGGTGTACCATGGATATTTTTCATTAGCTCCCTTAATAAGGTAAGATTAGAGCAAATTTCTAAAAGAAAGAAAAATCTGTAACCCAAGCATCAGAAATCCTGTGTAGATCACCAGCTGCAATTACATACTTGAACCACCAGGTGGCGGACCAACTCCACTTAAAAAGATAACATACCACACTGCCTTGTATTAAACCTACTGATTCCTGATACAAGTAACCACGTGTAGCACAGTCCAACTCATTTCTACATGTCTAATTTTTATGGAGTATAAAAATTAATATCATATGGTCTCACCACAAATGCAAACATATGTGGATAGGCAAGGACAGAATCAGAAAACCGAGCACTCCAAAAACTACAGGACAGTGGTTCTTAGTCCTGGTGCCTTCTGCAGGATTGGGTGCAGAACTGATGCCTTTAAACTCTGTCTCCTTTTCGACCGTTCTCCTTTCTGTATCAGTGGGACTTCTTAGGAACGAAATATTTAACTGCGGCAGGAAGGGGAAGATGAAATCTAAGTAGCTCAGTATCAGCCTGAACTCGTTGCATTTAGCATCAGTTGAAAGTTACCTGATGACATTACCAGGGCTGAGAGCTCTTTACAGTTAAAATGTGACCTGCTCAGACAAAAGCAAGCTGTAGAATGAAGATTAGAGGCGCTTGGAGAGCAGAGAATGTGACGATCTCCCGTAACAGTGTGGAGTTTATAGTGGGTGATCAGTACTTATGTCCTGGATGGAGTGCTACCAGATTCAATCTGTAATTCATTTATTAAGTATTCATTCCGTGCCAGGCATCTCTTGGTTTTGCAGATATAGTATTGAACATATAGATACAGTCTAGCTACTCATTAGCTTACATCAGAGTGAGAGAAGACAGACAATAAATGACTAAACAAATGTTCAATTCAATTCTGGAAGCAAGAAACCCTCAGAATCCACATGTTCCCTTGACGTATGCTGTGGGAGAGACAGAATATTAAGCACAGGCCCATGCTGAGGGAGCAGATGGGCCCTCGGGCCTCGTTTGTGGGCTTTGCACTGGTCCGTGACCTCTGACTGTGATATGGAGGGAACCAGCTCCATGTCCCGCTTCGGGCTCTCTCTGGGTCTGCTTTCTTTTCTCAGTCACTGACTATTTTGTCACAAAATTGCGAACACTGAGATAGGGAGCGAGAGGCCTGGCATGATGTTCTCTGGCTTCCAAACCCAGCCTCCTGGACACGAGGTGTCAGCCCGGCCCGGCAGACAGCTGCCTGGGGACAGACAGCGCAGTTGACGGTGTGGTTTGACAGCTAAATGCCATCCCTTCGAGGGCGCACATGGTCCTCACCGTCACCCCTCCTGGTGTGCAGGCGGCTCCCCGAAGCCTCCTCGCACTGCTAACACCAGCTTGGCCTGTGCGGCCCTCCCTGTCCGGTGGGCGTTGAGTCCTACGGGCTTCTCTTCCGGGGAGGAGACAGAGTCACTGTAGATGAGGTCATCGAGTATAGACAGCAAGGATCCTGTGTTCAGAGCACAGCACTCTAGCTTTCCAAAAATAGAGTGGCTGCTCATTTCCGTATGCTTTTGTGCATTGTAGGTGGAATACAGAAGCTTTCCAGGTTCTTCACAGTCAGAGGTGAGTGATGCTTGCTTTACGTGTATCACCCACCATCCTTCCTCAGTTTGTGGCTAATGAGCGCTTTGGACAAATGTTGACACATGTCATTTTATTTTTCAGATTATACAAGCGATCCAGAATTTAACCCGTCTCTTATACAGCCTTCAGGTAACGATCCTCCTCTAATCTCCGGCTCTGTGAATGTTCCTCTTAATACACTTCACTTGGGTGATTCTTGGACTTTAAAAATGAGAATCCGTGAGAGGTAGTTGGTGATCTTACAGGAATGCCAGCCCCCGAGGTGTAATCCAGCCGGATGAGCTGAACCTCACCCGGATTTGTGATCGTGGGCGACACCACTACTGCATTCTATTAATGCTTTTCTTCTTGGAAGCCATAAACACTTCATATCTCTGAAAAGTAGTGGTGATTCTGCTCTGGCTCGACGTTCACGGTCAAACTCTCGGGCGAGTGTAGCGCGGCTGCAGGTTTTCTGGTGAAAACTTACATTCACACCCGAACTGTTTTCTTTTCCATATGTGGTCTTCTGCCTTGAGGGCAGTTAAGCAATGTGTGCGCCCCCTTCTGCTTTTGTGTGTTTACGGCTCCACATTTCTCGAGCGTGCTCTCTGTGGGGACCCACAGAGCCTGCCCTCACGTGGTGCTTCTCTCCCGCGGAAAACGGCACAAAACTGCTTGCGCTGAGGGTGAGAGATATGCGTGACCCTCGAGAGAGAAGCGGCATATACCCACTTGCTTAATTTACCGACTAAATTTTTTTAATGCTATGAAAGCCATGTTCATATTCTGGAAAGATGTGTAGAACAGTTTGGGAATACAAGTAAATAAAATGACTTGCGATCCTATAGGAAGAATTACTGTTATCATGTTGGTATATATTTTAGATTGTTTCATACATACTTTTGGTAACATCTTCCTTTCTGTGTCACCAACTATCATTCTATGGCATGATTTTTAATGAATATATAATCAAGTCTACAGACTTTATCAAATCCCTTATTCTTTACGCTCTTGTATTAGTAGCATAAAATGTGGACTGTCTTGTATATCAATCCTTTTGAGTATGTCTGCATGTTCCTTTTGACTATATCTAAATGTTTTCTAGGCTAAATTACTAGAATTGGGTTTTTAGGTGTTTAATGAACATTGCAAATATAACCAAATCAATCAGTCTGATTTTGTTGTTGTTGTTGTTTTGTTTTTTCGAGACAGGGTTTCTCACTAGGTAGTCCAAGCTAGCCTTGAGCTCACTATGTAGTCCAGGGTGGCCTCAATCTCACAGAGTTCTTCCTGCCTCAGCCTCCCAAGTGCTGGGATGACAGGCTCGTGCCCCCATGTCCAGCGATATCTGATTATTTTAATTTGTACTTCTTTGATTACTACTGAGACTAAACTCTCTTCTTGCATTGGTCTATTATTCATTCATATTTCATATTTTATACCTTTTGAATATTAAGGGAAAATGAAGTCTTGAGTTTTCTCCCGGAAATGTAAAGTTATGCCACACTCCATTTTCTTCATTGTCTAGTGTCCTGTTCGTCATGTCTGCTCTTGTTTTGTGACCACTGTCCTAAGTTTTAAAACTTTGGATTACGCTGGTATATATGGCAGTATAGACTCTTTCTATTATTTTTCTGTGTGTTTACATATTCTTTTACAGGAGCTTTTAAATCACTTTGTCAAGTTTCTGACCTCTTACCAAGACCATTAAAATGAAATTTGATTGTAATTATACATTGAAGTAGAGACAGTCGGCACCTTGGCCACAGTCAGTCCTCCTACCTCACAGTATGGATCAGCCGTCTCTTGTTTATGTTCTTCTGTGAAAATTCACAATTGTCTCCATACAGACAGTATATACAAATATGCGTACAACTCCTCCAATGTTTGTTGCTGATAGAAAGGAAGGTCATAGTTTTTATATGTTCCTTTTGTAGCTGGTCAACTTATTAAACTCTGTTTTTTATTTTAGTGGTTTTTCCACTGATTCTTTGAAGGATCCCAGTTGGAAAATAAAAATTGGACAATAATGGTATTATGGCTATTCGATAATTACATCCATTTCACTTTCTTAGTTTATTGCTTTAGCAAGAACTTCCCAAAATGTCTTAAGTAACAGTAATAATGGCAAGTTCTTTGTCTTGTTCACAGTTTCGTGGCAATGCCTTTGCAGCCTTATATCAGACACGCTGGTCTGAAGTAGATGTTCTTGAAGGTCTATTTGTCATGTAAAATAAATATGCTTTCTCTGAAATGTCAAGTTAGGAGGGATGTAGTTGGAGCATAATCCATTAACTCTTGGAGGTTGACAACACGGAGCATCCTGGCTTTTGTTGCCTGATGGAAATGCTCATAAGATACCACTCTTCTTCAACCCTGAAGGTAGCTCTGTATGCATTGTGGGTTCACAAAAGTCCTTTGACCTGGATGACCTAGTTTTTGCAACACATTAAGTGGAAACCACATGGGAAATATCAAAGTCTCCAGCGGGTTCTGCCAACCAAAGCTTTTGAGCAGGCCTAAGGATTGGGGCTCGAAGAGGTCTGTTCATGGCAGTCTGGTCTTTATGAGTCTTTTATGCATGCTTGTAGGGTTCACATGGGTGTATCAGAATGAGATGAAAATGAAATTGGGTCCCTGTGTTAGGAGAGAGGAATGAGAGAAGAAACAGAGACGAGGCAAAAAGGAAAAGAAACAGAAACACTCTAGCAAAGTAAAGTGGAAAGAAGGGAAATCCTTAAAAAGTGCTATTCCCCACATATCAGTGTAAACCTAAGTGTGGAAATGAGAGTCCAGTCTTCGGTTCCACTTCTGTGGCATGGAAGAGAATGATCTTATTCCAGGTGTTAAGTAGGAATGGAGAATTCTTTTAATTATAGTCTTTACCTGAGAATTATCACTGAGGATGTAGTTTTGACATGTGAAATTTGAATTTTTGTTTGTTTTACCAAACTGTTGCCCTTAGGGCTTATTGGAATTAGCACTGGCATACAGCCAGTCTCCTGTATGCTCTGCCAGGTCAGCAGAGTCCCGAGTGGTTTATTATTTATTTTATGTTAATTATTTCATATTAGAAAGCACAGTAATTAGTACCTATTGTCAATGGTAATCACTGTTCTCTCTAACTTCAATAAACCATTAATCAAATATTCAAGTGAGGCTGGATGTTTGAAATTAATTTTCTAATTTAAAAATATGAATTTTAGGGGCGGGGATTTAGCTCAGTGGTTACAGTGCTTGCCTAGCAAGCGCAAGGCCCTGAGTTCGATCTCCAGCACACCCCAAAAAAAGAATTTTATTTCAAAGGACCCCAGTAAACACATTTTCAAGCCTTTTCCCAAATCAAGTAGGAATTTAACTTTCTTCCACTTTTAAAAGTATACTAAACTACTGATCTGGTAGTCAAATCCATATCTTCCCCACCTCTGTTACATGGACAGTTTAAAAAATTCTTAATAAGAAAGAATATGAATTTATCCCTAAAAGAGTAGTGACTTCTCGTTCTGAGTCAAAGTGTACACACATGCTCACTACGTGTCCATTTTGTTTGTCCTTTCTTTACTTCTTTGCACTTTAAATGGGCATTTTTAAGATTAAAAGCGTCCAAGGGTATTCTCAGATTTTTTTTTTTTTTTTTAGTGGCATCTTTCCAAATCTTGGCAATTATTTCCTGTGATGTTGCCAAACTCTTCATAGGCAGATCCTGTAACTCAAAATGTTTTTTAATCTGTTTTAATGTCTTCTGGGATTTAGAGTATCTATTCTCCCTTAATCATTCCGGTCTCCTGTTAGCAATCTATTAAACAAATGAATTTCAGCTTGGGTTTTGATGCATGGTCTTCCTGCTATAAATGCAGACAGTACGGAGGCCAGCTTTAGCCACTTATGTGTCTCTTAAAAATAACATTAACTGCTATTCTCTGGCATTGTCTTATAAAAAGATCATTCACCAAAAGTCTCCAAATAGTTGACTTATTTTTATGTCTTCATGAAAACAACATTTGTAAGTCCAGTAATGTCTCATGTGGGTCTCCCATAAAGGATACTCTTAGGTTTATGTAGATTCTTAAATTCCCATGAATCATTGACTTCAGGAAGCGCATGAGATACGGAACAAGAATACAGAGTCTTGTGATTCTATGTCCGAGTTCTTACTCAGGACATTTCCTTAAATACTAATCAATAACTAGCAACCAGTAGTCTCATTTCCGAGAGAGAGAAGTAGCAGTTGGCCTTCTGTAGACACAGGTTCTGTATCCTCTGGTTCGTGCAAACCTGGGTAGGAAAATAATCCAGAAAGTTCCAAAAAGCAAAACTTGACTTGCTGTTTTTCCAAGTCTACAGTGAATCTTTGTGAACGAAGTGATGTATAGGTGTGCAAGCCATGTCGCAGGCAGTATTAGTAAGCCAAGGATGCTTTAAAGTGTATGAGAGGATGTGTACAGGGGCTATGAAAATACTCCGCCATTAATACCCGGAGTTGGAGCGTCCTTGGCTTTGGTATCCATGAAAAGCTGCGGCGGTCCCTTTCAGATGCTGAGGATAGTGGGACTGATACTGTGCTTTATTTCTTCTTTCTGTAAATTCCCAGGTCCTACCACTAGGAAATAAAGACAAGCCCATTTGAAATGCCAAAGTCTGTCTTTCGATTTGCCCTTTGGACAAAGGGCGCAATGTAAAAAGCAAACGGTTGCATCGGGCATTCTGTGTTTAGAAGCACTTCAACCCAAAGGGCACACGGTAGGACACCTGCCTTCGTTCATTTGGCCTCCTCTGCCCTGCAGGCCGCCTTGACCATCCAGGACAGCCACATCGAGATCCACAAGCTGGTCCTCCGGCAGCAGGAGAGCCTGACCCCCGGCCACGCTCTCCCGGGCGGGCCCTTGCAGGACCAGGAGAGGTCCCGCCACGCGGAGAAGCAGCGCGAGGAGCTGGCCGACGTCCACCAGCTCCAGCACCAGCTGCAGCAGGAGCAGAGGCGCTGGCTGCGCACCTGCGCCCAGCAGCAGCGGGAGCAGGAGGCCAAGGAGAGCTGGCTGCAGGCGCGGGAGCAAGAGTGCCGGTCCCAGGAGGAGCTGCTGCTGAGGGGCCGCGGCGAGCTGGCCCAGCAGCTGCAGGAGTACCGGCAGAGCCTGGAGCGGCTGAGGGAGGGCCAGCGCCTGGTGGAGCAGGAGAAGGAGAGGATGCGAGCGCAGCAGGGCGCGCTGGGCCGCTGGAGGCACGGCCGGCAGAGGAGCCTGCCCGCAGCCTTCTCGCCCTTCCCTTCCGGGAGCGAGGAGGTAGGCGCTTCCCCAGTGTCACCCTGGAGCCTTAGCGAGCATCTGGGGGCTCGTGCCGGAGCTCCCAAGGGTGTCTCGATTTGCAGACAGTCAAAGCCAGGAGCTATGAGGAATGAGGCGTGCACATCTTGACCTAAAATATGGAAAATTAAAAAGCCCAGGTTCTAATGGATCCTTGTACCCTGAGAGACCCTTACCTAAGGAAGGAACCCAGAACACAGAGCCCAGCTGTTCCAGAAAGGGAAGGTGGGTTGGTCCTGGAGGCACAGTGACTGAGCAGGCTGCTTCTCCTGTATTTTAAGGACCTTCTATCTGTGATCTGCTCTTACTGATAAAGAAAATTCTTCCATAGCTATTGATATATGCACCTTTTGGTGGATGTCAGCTGTTAACGTGTACTACAGTCCTGAACAGAGCAAACACAGCACTACTCTGTTCTGACGAGGTCATTCTCTTCGTGAACTGGGAATAGTAGTTCCAAATCCATTTAGCTAATAATAGTTACACGTTGTGCTAATTAATGACTGAATAGAGCAAAAACTTTCAGAGAATTCTGTTCCCTTTACACCCTCTCTGACAGAGCTGATGGCCCCATTTATTCCAAGAGTTTATTTTTCTGCACTATGTACATTGAGTGTGTGCTTTTCATTGGTAGCGTGTAAAGCTGTAAAGATGAATAAGCTTACGAGAGAAAACTGTTGCACTGAGTTTCCTTTTAAATTCACTAAATACATTTAGTACAGATTCCTCATGTTTGTATCGATATATTTTCAACTTTTTTTATTTAGCAAAAGTAGACATGATGCTTTCTCTGATTTAAAGTGAAACTCTATAGTGGCAGAGAATGCTGCTTCTTTAAGAAAAAAATACAGTGCATAGTGAGTTCAAGTGTTCATCCTAGTTGATTTAAAGGAGATGGAAGGGAGAGTAAATGGTAACATTCTTCTTTGTTGCTAGATTCCAGAAGTCTTTTTTGGGGGGGAGAGGCGGTGCTGGGGATCGAACTCAGGACCTTGCACTTGCTAGGCTAGCGCTCTACCTCTGAGCTAAATCCCCACCCCCTTTTGTTGCTAGATTCTGTTAGAAATAAATACTTAACAAAACTTGTTTGAGTTACTGGGGAAATTATTGTACTTTTTCTGTATTTCTTTATACAGGTAATGGAACTTAATCGATCCGAGAGTTTGAGTCATGAAAATTCATTCTTCATCGATGAAGCTTTAGTACAAATGTCACTTAATGCTTTCAATAAACCAAATCTCTCAGGTGTCCACCAGGATGCCATTTACTCCACAAACATCCCTAACTCTGATTTGGTAAGGACTAGTGACACTGAAGCAGACCTCAAGACAGACATTTCTCAGCCTGCCTATGTCAACCAAGAACTGTGGACAGCTGCTGGACCCTGCCGTCAGATGCCTCCTCTCTGTGACAGCAACAAGGATTCTTGTAAAAATGGTAATTAACACTTTCCACATCACCTGTAGGATTCACACAAGAAGTTGTCTGAATATTTGGCTTCTCTGTAGAAAAAAAATCAAAATGAGCCCTAGAATGGGAATAAATTGGTCCTGTGAGCTGGAATTGGTGGCATAAACTTTTTTTTGGTGGAAATCCGGGGACTCCCTATGTGAGAAAGGATCTAGACAAAGAGAGCCACGGTTGGAGGGCTTAGAGCAGTGGTGGCGAACCTGTGGCACGCATGCCACAGCTGACCGTTTGTTATCATTGAAAGCTCTGAAAGCTTCGCCATCTCTGGCTTAGAGCATTCAAACAACATGCAAGACCTAAACAGAGTATTCAGGCCTGTAGGCTCAATGATAATGTCCCCTTACAAGCGAAACAGCTCAGTGTTCATTCCCCACTGTAGACTTGACTGTGCGTATCCATTGGTTCTCCAAAATAAAAGCTATGAGTGGAATTGGTGGTAGGACTTTATTGTCTATCACAGCAATTTCCTGTAATGTTAGTGAAATTTTCTGTACTGCTATTAAACACCCCAGATGAAACCGTTAACATCATTTGTCATTGTAAAAAAAAAGGTGTTGTCTCTCCATAAGTACCTCGTAATAACACAATTTGCTAATCCCATTAAAGCATTTACCAAATGTAAAGGAGGGGGAGCTTGGATTTCCAACTCCATGTGAATCCAAGTGATTTAAATCTGTGTCTTTTATAAATTGTTTTCTGTGGGATATGAGGTAGGGAATGAGAAGAACTTGAAACCTCTCTACTGAAAAACAGATGGTGTGCAATGGAATAAACAAATGGCCAGCCGCATGGATGTGAAATAAATCACCAACATCACCATGTTTCAGTAACATAAAACGAGCGGTAGTATAGAGATCCTCAAAACTGGACACAGACTTGTTTCCATGCCTAATATATGTTCTTAGTTTGTCAGCTGGGAGGGTAATTTTTCAGCAACAAAATGTTTTGAAGGTATCCAGCTTCTTCCAATTAGAGAGCAGTAATTTTGACACTGCCTGAAACTTGATTTATTACTGATCCACAAGGTGTTGATTCTAGTGGTGGCTCATTCTTTACACCCCTCAGTCTCTGCTGTAACCTTCTTAGTTCTTATCAGCAGATAGAAGAGAATGAAGTAGTTCTTTAAAGTACCATTTCAAATGTTCTTTAAAAACAAATACATAGTAGTTCAGATTAAAAGAAGTTGCAAGCGAAAATTTAGAAAAAGTAACTCCTTTAATATATTATCTTGCAGTTTGGTACTAGGGAGACCATGTTGCAGGATACTTTTTCTAGACCTGAGTTGCTTTGCTGTGTCGATTCATTAGCTTGCTATTTACAGGGCTTTGTGTTTTTGTCAGTGTGGTTTTGCATACTGGCTTCAGTATAATTCAAAAACTCAGTTTGAGTTAAACCACATTCGGTTTTTGTTTAAAGGAAGTATTTCTCTCTTACTTTTTGTGTATCTGCCATCTTTGTCTATTGCCTTGTGCTTCAGAGTAGAAAGCTTTTAAAGATTTGGCAGCACACTTGCAATAGATAAAAAAAAAAACTGTGCTAAGAAAATAAACACTGTCTCCATGCAGAACCATTCTGTCTACATGTAGAGTCCGAGCCAAGAGAAATGCAGAGAAAATGGACTTAGGCTTAAGAAATCGTGTGTCCCTTGCAGGCCAAGGGCACTCAGGACACCGACAAGAGGGAGGAAATCAACTTTGACCTGCACCTCTCGGGAACGCCCTGGGTTTTCTAAGTAGGGATTCGATCAGAAATGCTGTGTGCACTGCTAACCACTGGAGCTTTGCAGTGAGAGACCCTGTTTATGTTCGTGTACTTAAGCATGATAAGCAATTTCTGGAGGAGAGAAAAGAAAGTCGGAAGAGGAGGTCATAGGGAAGTGGATGAGAATGGGATAGTTTTTAAGGGGGTGGTCAGGCCCAGATGCAACTGTTCGGCCCGCACCAGAGCTTCCCCAGCTTTTATAAGCAGAGGGAGCGGTTTGCAGTCTTGGAGGGTGGGAGAGCTGTGCGCCGGGAGGGCTTGCCGCACCGCTCCTGCCGGCACAGGGATGGAGCTGACCTGGCTGCCGAAGCAGGCCCCTGGGTGTGCTGGGTGGAGAGGAGGGCAGTCAGGATGTCGGAGTCAGGGCCAAGGCGGGGCGGTCCTCTCCTCTCACATCCTGCTGCTGGCTCTTGGGGTCAGTGGTCATCAGCCACCACTGCTGTGGACCCCTGTGGACCGCTGTGGACCACAGTGTTCTGGCCCCAGACCACTTGCCTATAACGTTCATGGTTGGTATTCCACTGCTGCCGTTAATCATGACTCCATTCAAGCTGTGCTGTTTCATTTTCTAGCAACACTTGAAGGGATGCTTTGCTCTCTTGCCTGGTCCAGCACAATGTATATGATCCCAGCTCAGATCAGTGGAGGTGAGAATTTCTGGAACAGTCAGGCTGATGGAGGAACAATTGTACGTAAACAAAATTCACGAATGTGTTTAGAAGTCACCTACATTGGAAGTTTTATTGGTATTTTTCTGTCTCTCCTCACTAGACACTGTGTGCCCTTTTGTGCTCTGACTTTGATTGGTTTTTAAATCGCCCTACCATGCCCACCAAGAACTACATGACACCAGATTTCCATCACCGCGCAAAGGTTTTCTGTGGAGAAACCGATAAAATCCAGCAACTCACTGTCTTGATTCTCTTATCTCCATTTTAGAAGGGAAATTGGGAGGCAGAAAAATTAAGCAACTTGTCCAAGTCACCCAGCCTGTCAGTAGAAGAGGCAGGACTCGAACTCGAGGAGACTAGCTCTGGAGCTCTGGAGCTCTCAGTCTCCATCTTTGCATCATGTTATTAATTTCTAGAGAGCTGGGTTGAGTTGTACTTAGAAATAAGTTGGAGAAGATGCAGAATAAATCCTTTTGTAATGTCTGGCAGGATGTTCATGATTAAGGGCCAGGTTTTTGTTTTGGTCCCCCAGCCTTCCTTTTAATATTACCACTTGGAAACTATTTCTAAATGTTTTGGAGAACTGTGGCCAACTGCTGCATGGGGCCTGAGCATCGTAGATATCCTAAGTAACCCTTCGCTTCACATTCCCCACAAGGCTCATTTTCTTACGTGCATTTTGCTTCTCTAACATCTAATGATAACCCCATGTTATTTGCAAATATTTTAAACTAGCACTTTAAAGAAGTTTACTCTCTAGCTTTGGAAGTTGAGTGTCTAGTTTTGGAAGTTATTTCCAAAACTCTTGGATGTTTGACTATTAAATGCAAGTTGGAATTTGATTTTATTTATAATGGAAGAGATAGTTGGTTTAAGGAATTGCTCTGCTCCCCTATGAGGGACACCAGCCAAGTCCACAAAAATATTGTAATTTCTTTAAATAATAAAGTCTCTGCGGGACAATTGCTCTGTAATTGGCCCAGTGAGATGCTCAACTGAATTACTCTTAAAGGCTAAATAAATGGTAAAATCACTTCATTCCTGTGACTTTTTTCTTCCTTAGCTTTCAGACTCTAGAGCTATATATTGAATGCATCCATTCATTTGTTATTTGCCTTCTTCATTAGTGAAGAAAGCATTTTTATGCTGTGAAAATCTGAAATCATTTTAGTCTTCTCTGTCGTATTTTTATCTGTATCTCAATACTGTATGTGCAGATGACCGAGAAAGATTTTCTTCAGTACAGTTAAAGGGTTATGATTTTACTATGCATAGGAGAAAATTTAAATTAAGCTACATTTTACATGGTAATCATGTAGATATTGAAGGAAAAAGAATAACTTTATTCAGTTTCTGTTCCAAAGGAGTGTTTTCTTTTACTACATATTAGAATTTGGTGCCCAGCAAAATATTCTCACAATTCACAACATTGTACTCAAGGTATCTCATCTTGGTAGTTTTTTTTTGTTTTTTTTGTTTTTTTTTAACAAATACTGAAAGCTGTGTGCCGTGTTAAACTCTCAATGACAAGATTTTCTTTTTTTTTCTTTTTTTATATAGAAAATTTCCAAATTCCCAAAGCTATGCTATAGTTAGGATTTACATAACAGTCCTTAAGAAGTGAGAATATGGTAAATTCTGTTTTTTAAAATATTCCATAATTCAGAAATTGGCACCCGATGTGTGTAATTTATGTGGAAAGAAGGTTTGCCAAAGACCTTTAGGCACTTTCCCATAAAATGAAATTGGCATTGGAGTCCGTAGACTTCAGCAACAAAGATGTGTTTGAAGAGGGGGTTGTAGAAGTCTGCTGGGGCTCCGTGACACGGCAACATGGGCCGGTGGCTTGCGCAGTGGAAATGTGCTCCCTGCTAGCTCCCGAGGCCGGAAGTCTGAGGTGACCATGTCAGTGCAGTAGTTTTCTTCAGAGCGCTTTGCTGGTTGGCTTGTAGAGAATGTCTCCTCGTGTCTCCGTAGTCTTCCCTGTGACTGCACCTGTCCTGGGCAGTTCCTCTGAGGAAGCCGGTCATATTGCTGGTGTCCTGTGCTAACGACCTCATTTAACTCACCTCTTTGGCGGGTCGAGTGCCAAGTCCGTTCTGATGTATTGGGGGTCAACACTTCGGCAAGTGAACTTTCAGGGGACAGCAGCCTGCCCTTAGCAGAAAGTAAAGTGATGATTTTTCTCCCTGTGATAGTTTTAGTTGTCATGAAATCCTTCGTATTTTTTATTGTACAAAAGCTGGACTATAATTTACCTATGTTGTTAATTTTTTGCTTTGCTTAGGGCACTTATTTGAACATTGTTTTCTAAAAAAAATTGAATGACAGTAAAATTGTGATATGTGTGTCTTTAGGGTTATAGATACAGTTATCTGCGTAATGAAGCCCAAATCAGTACATAGAAATTAGGACAGAAAATAATCAATTTTTGTAGTTTCATTTCCAACTTATATGGCCTAAACAAGAAACTTAAACTGGCCTTAGGGCTTGGAAATTTTGAACTCCAAGATTAAGACTGATATTAGATACGTATGTTTTGGACTGGTTAAGTGAAACCCACACCGAAGGGTTGAGAGCATTCGTTGTGGCATCAAATTATTATCCAGTAGTATCGGTAGGAGTTTGAAGAAGTTAGAATTGAAAAACTCATTGGGCAATTCTGTTTCTTTCAGAATCCTAACTATCACTTTAGATGTTTTAAAGGAAATCCTAATATTATTTGCTCTGGAAAGTCTACATCGTGACCAAAGTAGAAAGAATTAGGTTCAGAGCCTCACTTTTAATCTCCCTCGTTGGCGAATGTAGCTGTGAGACTTTTTTGCAGAATTTGTACCAGGAAAAGGCAGCATGGCATTTGCTCGTAGAGCTTGGTGAACCATGCGTGCTCCCTGCCAATTTCCTGACTGCGTATTCTCCGGGGGCAGGATGGCTGTGCGAGCCAAGGGGCCCGGGGCCGTCCGCCTTAGCACATGGAGCCGGCGCGCAGCAGGAGTGAGGCCGGCAGGTGGGTGGATCCAGAGGCAGTGAGCCAGCCGTGTGGCTGCTTGCTGAGCCCACCCTGGCTTCCAGTTTGGTTTGGACGAGTTGCTGCAGTGGGGATCCACTTAGGATGAATGGCTCCAGAGGCGAGGCCCGGACTTGGGTCATGCTCGACTTAAAAAATGAAAACGATATATGCATACACCCACACACATGTACACACACACGTACACACACTTGGAGGGGCTCTAGGTCGCCATGTATGTAAACATGCCTGACGGATAAACATGCTCCCATCAATTACAGTGACTTGTGGGGCAACGATCCTGCACCGTGACAGAAAGCATCACCCTCCTCATGCGTCAGGGTCTGCGAACTGTATCCTCTGCCTCCTGTCCACCTCCCTGTGACGGCTCCATTTTTAGAGCTTCCTTAAAACATGGAGTAGTCGCTTGAGGACTGTTGTTCCATGCGTGACCCTCTAGTCCAGGAGCTGGTAAACTTTTTCTTAAAGGATTATACAGGAAATATTTTAGTTTTGTGAACCGTCAGATCTTTGTTACAACTGGTCGACATTGCCATTCTGCTATCGTAGCTTAAATGCAGCCATAGACAATACGTAAGGAATGTGCTTAGCTAATGTTTCATTAAAACTTTACTTATAAAAACAGGTGGCTGTAGTTTGCCTGCCTTAGATGTTAGTTTCCATACTTTTCTTTTTTCTTTCTTAAGTTGAAGGATGATGAAGGATGCACTCCTCCTGGTTTAGAAAGTTTATCCAAATTATTTCACCTTTAGATAAATTAATAATTAAATATTGTTATATGGCGGCACTTCATGCCATTGAGAAGCACATTTGAATTTATGATCTCATTTGCTCTTTACAACAATCTTGTGAGATCATGGTTACTATATCTTTTTTCACATAAGGCAGTTTCCCCTCTTTTTGTTCAGTGGAAACACGAATTCAGAAAGATATAGTTAAGTGTATCAGATGGAGTTTAAGGCTAGTGATTTAAAACTTGTGGAGATCTTCTGCCCACATTCCACTCCCCGAATCTTGTGAGGGTGGTGTTGGGGAGGGCTGCCTCTAACTATGAAGTTAATGGAAGGAACACACATGGATGGGACTCTTTTATTTTTATTTTTTATTTTTTTGCTAGAATCATGGTTACCGTAGCTGGATATGCGCCAGGGTTTTATACAGCATGTAACAGCAACAACAACAACAACAACAACAAAGCCAGATTCCTATTCCAATCAGGGTTAGGCCAGAACCTGTACACCTGTGTGCCTCACGCTCTCCTTAGATGATTCTGAAGCAGCCAGCCTCACACAAGGTCCTGTGCTACTGACTCGCAGTGCTGGGCTTGAGTCCTCAGTGCTGTGGCTGCCTAAGTCTTAGTTTCCCCATCTGTACGAAAGGAAAGGAAGTATTTAATAGGAGTAAGAACAAAGCCTGGGGACCCAATGAACATCAGCTTCCTTTCTACATTCTGGAAATAATTTATCCTAATAGTGATTCAGAAATAGCCTGTTTATGCAAGTGTCTTCTAAAAGTCATTAGAAAGCTGATAGTTTAAAATGTGGTTAATAAAAAGAAGCAGCTGTAAATTGGTGAAATTTTAGCTCAGCATGAAAATACATTAGCCTACTGTACAAGGGGTGACTGTCTTCTAGTGTTGGTCTCAGAGGAAGCAGTTTTCATTGCACCAGAATCCACCTCAAAGCACGACGTTGGCCTCCCTTTGTTCCCTCCGTGGTGGAACAAGTCAACCCCAGTTTTAGGATCAAACATAAATATCCAAATGTAGGTTATCCTGAAAAAACTACACATCTGCACTTGGGATGGAGGCCTCCCATATCGATACACCTGATCTTGGCCAAAGGCCAGGAAGCCTTGAAGGGTTTCTGTTTCTATGGACCACCCAACCTTGTTGGTTGCATCATGTAAACATACCCCAAGGGAAACTTCTAATCATACGTGATTCACTGAGTGGGCTCTCCCATAGGAAGAAGATATCAAAAGCAGCCAAGAGGGGCATTCTGGTGTAAACCGTTTCTTCCTTTAAGTTAAAAAACATTCCATTCTGGTTTATGTCTTCGATCTCCTTGAGTTTGGGTATCACATAACAATTTTTAGTCCTGAATAAACTGATAAAAATAAGCTTCAGAATCACCAGGAAGCAACTCTCATTAACTCTTTTAATTTGAATTAATAACATGTATGATAATTTATGTAATGTCTGTCTGCCTCATTATATGGTGAGCTCCGTCAGGGGGAGTATTGCGTGCATCTTCTCAACCTCAGGTACCAAGTGCGGCATCTGGCATATAGCAAACATCTGATAAGTATTCATGAAATGACTGACAGAGTCAAGGTCTGGACTCTCTGGAGAAGTGACAGGAACCCTGAGTTTGAGCCCATATTGAAAGAGGTTAGCAAAGGCCATCAGGACTTGGGGGATATGACTGCGGCTAATGCAGGCAGGAGAGATGGGTGTCTTGGGCTACCCAGAACAAGGTGTCAAAACCGTTTGTAGAGTAGACTTTTGTCCTCTCAGGAAATTCTTAAAATGTGTAGGGAACTGTAAGATTGCTTCCCTTCAATATCTTACTGTATTCTTTTAAGAATGACAGACTGTTCTTCCTCACTAATGTTGAAATAAATACTTATCTATGTACAGGACTCTGTATCAGTTTAGTATAAAAATTCTTTGTACGACTCTAGAGAACATCTCTTTATATGAGTTATTTTTCCATTTAGAACATTGTACATGCAGCTACCATATGGCCATGTACAGTAAATGAAAACAAGTTAAAATGTGTTTTCCATAAAATGCTTTACGTTAGCCTAAACTTGCAGAAACGAACCTATTACTGTCATTTTAGGGAGAAGACACATACACGATTTACCATGTAATTGTTATATCAGTAACAATTAGTCAGCTTATCTGTTCACTGGGGTATTTTTTAAACATAAACTCTCTTGAACCCCAGTAAATTAAGCATGGGTGACTAGCTCAACATCAATGAAATGCTTTCTTAAACCCTTTTTCTTTGCCAAATCCTATTTAACAGTCCAGTGTATCTCCCCAGGCAAAACAATTAGTATTTGTTTAGTTAAATTTTCATACAATGTGAACCAATTTCTTTGGGATGACCTTCTACTTGTCAGCCATAAAATGTTGCCTGAAATAGCACATATTTATTAGAGCAATTTAAAATTTAAGTATGGTGATATCTTCAGAAATACATCCTTTGTTTTACCCTAGACTACTGGACTGAAGTGCACTTTATGTCCCTAGTCCATCTCATCTGAGCTCAAACTGGCTAAGGAGGCGGAACTGTTCTGATCAGACCTTAGTCCAGACAGTAAACAAGTCCGGACCACAGTTTCGATCTGTGGAGATGTTAACTTGCAGTGACAAATCACTTTAGAATTGACTTGGACAAGGAGCCAGAGTATTCATTCTCTTTGGGAGTAAGATGTTAATTCAATGTAATTTGCAATGTTAATGCCTGATTTGAATATTTACCAAAGGAAAAATGTAGACTTTTAAAGGTTCATGTTATGTTGGATAGGACTCCAAGCCATTTGCTGAGCGATTTCACAGTAAAGCTGCTTATTTTCATGGTGACTCTTTTTCCCTGGTTCTCTGTGCAAATTTCATTACACTGCAGCTTTTTCTTCCTAAAACATAATATGCTGGATGTTTGTATTAAATATAGATGTATGGATCATCCAGTAGAAGGCAGGCGATTCTGCTTCTCTGGTAAATTGAGGTCATTTTTATATTTTTTAAGCAATGATGCTATAAAGCTTTGGAAGAAACATTTCCAAGCAAAGCATTGGCAGAGTTTTAATTTTATTTAATGACCTGTTTCCTATCAGTGATCATGGCACCCTGTGTGGTGCTTTGCAATCAATTAATCACACGGAATGTTGTAACACTGCAGTACAGGCATTGTCCCCTGAGAGTCTCATAAACCCACCAGACAGAAATTGCATGCTCAAAGACATCTTCATGTGAAACCCCAAGGAGGTGGTTTTATGCTCTGTTTTCCAGTGCGTCTTCAGAAGCCTTAGTACTTTCTCATGGATTATGAGTTTTGAAGTTCACTTTTAACCCTTTAAGGGACTGTCAGTATGGGAATCTGTAAGCCTCAGCTGCATCCAATTTAGACAGTGATCATTTAGACTGGGATTCTGGATTCTTCTGGATTCCTGAAGGAAGGCTGTGGTTTGTATTTTCCCCTGAATTCAAGGCAATCATGCTCTAGAGTCCATATTTTGGGGAATCTCTGCAGGAATGGAGTCATATTTCCATCCTGGGAATACACTGACATTTGTTAGTGGCAGATGGCAAAGATGGGATGGTGTGATATTAGGAGTCAGGGAGACTTTGCATACTTGGCTTTGCCTAAAGCTTCTAGAATCTGTGTGTTCAGAGTCTCCAGCTTGTATTCTTGTCGTATCAGATGTCTCCTTGCAGTTAACTGTTGAGCTAGGATAGATTTTTTTTTTATAATTTGAATACTGTGAATATGGAGTATTTGATATTCTTAAAATTAAATAAGCCTAAATCTTGGGATATATGCATATTTGGGTGTTGTCTTTATTCATTTTCCTATGGTTCTGTTTTTGGAATGTTCTTATAACAAGAATATGGAAGCTTAATATATATTCCATCTGATTAGAATTGAACCCTCTTTGAAGAAACTGAAGGTTTTCAAAACTGTTTTACTTCCAGCGAGTAGGTTAATCTTCTGGCTCTTGGTGAATTTTTTCCTACCAAAAAGTTGTGCTATTTTTGATTTCTTGTTAATTTGTCCAGATTGGCATGATAGACACAAATGGAGCTCATCTGATATTTTTAGATGCTGATGCTTCTGTTCAGCTGAGCCCTAAAATATACTCACAAAGTTTTGCACATGCAAACTACTTTTTCATCAGCTTGTATATTGGTAGGAAGAGGAAAAAAAAAAAGCATGATGAACATTTTGGCCAAAATATGATGGCCTGCTGCTCAGCATGTGGTACCAAGGCATTCAGGCGCCAGGGTGAGAACGTACAGTTGCACACTAATGTGCCCCTCAGGACTGTGGCCTGGAACCACAGCCACCTAGAAAGGATGATGGGGTCCTACTGCAAAGGGGCCATTTAGCCTTCTTTTAGGGTACTCAGTTACCTACATAGTTTGGCTCAAAAAAAATTTTTTTTTAATTTTATGAAAAACCAGAAGTCTGAGGTAAAGAATTGTGAAACATCAGATGCTAAACTTGTCTTTTTGGGCTCCCTCTGCTCTGGGCTGGCTATGAGTTTTTCGTTTTAATGAACATAGCAGGAGAAAAACTGAAATCTCAACTGTATTGGTTGGGAACAAACAGAATACTGGGAAGAAAACCACCTTACAAGTTTCCTACTGATAGAAGTTATCACTGGTCCTTGTAAAGTTATACAAGGATTTTTTTTTTCCAAATGCTGCTGCCAGCAAATTAAAAATATTGTCTGCTTATATTTTTTTCAGATAACAGATGTAGACATACCTATTTGTAGATATGGCAGATACATTTGTCAGATTCAGTTTCTTGTCTGCTCCCCGGCATATCCAATATCCTCCTCCTTCTTCCTGGTGCCCAGTGTGTTAGGACAGGATCACAGTGGAATTCTTCCTTTTATAAATCTAGGTGGGCTCACAAGTAAAACATTTACTTTCTCAAACAAACTTATAGTACTTCTAGTTATTTTCCAATTCTTTTAGAGGGCCCATTGACTGACTTTGAGGATATATGGCTCAGGAAAATGCCAGAAAATGTGTTTTACAAAGCACTTGATTAAATGACTGAGTTAGAACTGACCCAGGAAAAACCACTAGGGTTGAAACTTGCTTATGTTTCTGCTTATTTTTGTCCAGAACGACCAAGAACCAAATCAGATCAGATGTATTCTTGTGAAGAAAGCAGGTGATGTGATTTTTCCTACCACTTAAAGATGAGAAAACAAAGACTTTCCCCCCGACCACTACAATGAAGTTTCAGTAAAAGTAGACTTGACCCATGGTTTTCCAGTGTAGTAAATTTCACGCATATTTATCATTTATTCATTCACTTTTACATGGGGGAATTGAGTGAAGTAACGAATGGACGAACAGATGAATGTGTAGAGGAATCACTCAATTAATATTGGACAGTGGGGATGATGGGCTGCATCCGTGACTAGGACAGCAGCTTGGGAATTGTATCAGGGTCCAGATTCCAACTCTGTCACTTTTTATCTGTGAAACTTTAAGCAGGTGTTTCAAATTGGTATATCTCAGTCATCTATAAAATTGGACTTCTTATAGTATCTACTTTTTGTGTAGCATGAAGGTCATATAAAACAATACATATACAATTCTTAAATTCTGTGAGTGCTTAAAGCATACTTACTATTATCACTGTTACGTTTTTGTGAGAAAGGAGTAAATTATTAGGAAGTGCAGTCAGTCACGTGAGCCACTGGCGGCTTCCAGTATGGTTGCTGTGGTGATCAGAGAGGCTTGTTAGGCCTCATTTGGGTATAAGTCACCGCATCTTGAAACATGTTCCACAGTTTGACTGGCTGTTGTTAGGTTTTAAGTGAATTGGAAAGTTCCCATGATCAGATGATATTGGGAAATGCTGGTTTGGGGACTGTGTGGCTTTTTTACCCTTTTATTGTGCTGATGTGCTCTGTAACTCTCCCAAAATGTCACTTCTCAAATCTGTTTAATCACAGCATCTTCAAGCCTGGCATCTTACAGGGCTACTATTTTTTGAAACACACTTTGGAAACTATTGATGTCAGTGGGTGTTGAAATCAGTGCCCTGCATGTGGCACACCCTTCAAATACATTTTGCTCCCTTGGGAACAGCTGAAATCCAAGTGACACATCCCAGCACAATTTACCACATGGGTCGCATTTTGAAACCCAAATCCAATACAATGAATTTCAGATACAGTTTTGTTTAGCCCGCAGGCCAGCTTGGAGGCCTGTGGACAGGGTTGGTGTCCAATCCTCTTAGGGATTTTCTGGGTCAGCTTTCCTGAACTTACTCAAACTCTCCCTGTGCTGGAAGCTGGTCACCCCTGACAAAGCACAGAAGGGTGCACGCCCAGGCCTGGAGGCAGGATCTGGCTTCCAGGTGTTCAGTCTCTTCCCGCATGCTCCCTCCCCATTCACCTGCCTCCCATCCAGAAGATGTTCTCCCAGTTGCTTGGGAGGCCAGACCCCTGTACTCGCTCATGTGTTTCTTCTGCCAGGAATGTCCAGTCCCCCGTCCTTTACTCCCCAGCTTTCAGGACTAGTTCGGTGTCATTTTTTTCCCCGAAGTCTCTTCAGACCTACTCAGCTGGTCCAGTGAACCCTGTAGATACTTCTATTGCCTTCCACAATGTTTTTGCATTTGTACCCCTCTAGACTTTACAGGCCTTTATGCAGCCTATTTTATGTATTGAGGTATGATTCTCATACAGTGAAATGCTCAGCTATGAAGTCTGTTTTCAGTCAGTTTGATAGAATATCGAGTCACAGAACTTTCTTATCACCCCAGCAAACCCCCTTGTACTCCTTTCTAGTCAACCCCGAGCCCCAGCAGCAGCCAGTCCCGTGCTTTCTATCATCACAGGCTATTTTTTTTTATTCTAGAATAAAATGCAATCAATTCCCTATACCTTTTTGTGTCCAGCTTATTTATGCTTTTTATTGAGCATGTTATTTTTGAGATGCATCTGTGTTGCTGCATGAATCTGTGGTGGATTCCCCTATATTACTGGGTACTCTTGTTGAGGAATATACTGCAGTTTACTCACCTCTGCTGTTGATGGACAGCATCTTGCTTCTTGTTTTTAGCTATTATGAATACTGCTGCAAAGAACATTCTTACACAAGGAGTTTTGTTAATGATGTTTTCATTTCTCTTAAATAAAACTACTACTAGGATAGGTACCCATACATCAGCTTTTCCATCACTGAGACAAAATACCCAACACCTGCAATTTAAAAGACACCTTTATTGTGGTTCACAGTTTCAGTGGGTTTAGTGCATGGTTGGTTGACTCCAAGGCAGAAACAGCATGGTGGAAGGGCCTGCCAAAGGACAGCTCTCCACCACATGGAGGTCTGGAAGTAGAGAGATAGGGAAGTAGCCAGGGGCAAGAATACACCCTTCCAGGTTACAGCCCCAGTGACTGACCTCTGGTTAGGTGCCACCTCTAAATAGCACATTGGGCTACGAACTCATCCACTGATGAGTATAGCACCCTCATCCTCTAATCACCTTCTTATACCCATACCTCCGAACATGTGAAACTTTGGGGGGATATTTGAGATTAAACCATAGCAGTAACTGTTTAACATTTAAGAAACTATGGAGAGATTGTGAGAGTGATTGTACTGACTATCAGCCTCCTGGGCCTGTGAGCAGTGCTGGTTCAACTTGGTTTCCTTGGTGCAGGGCACTCGGTGTTTAATCAAGAATGAATGGATGAGAAGCTCAAATGGTTTTCATTCTGAAATGCTGTCTGACAAAAAAGAAAGAAAGAAAGGAAGAAAGGAAAGAAAGGAAGAAAGAAAAGAAAGAAAGAAAGAAAAAGAAAGAAAGAAAGAAAGAAAGAAAGAAAGAAAGAAAGAAAGAAAGAAAGAAAGAAGGAAAGAAAGAAAGAAAGAAGGATGCTTTGTCCATTAAGAGGGTGGGATTTTGATTGGCTAGATGTGGGTTCATTATAGGTAGGCAAAGAGCAGAGAGAGCCCAGCTCCTTCTCACCCTGCTCTTGGGCCGGGCCAGCCTCTCTTCTTTAAGGGTGGCAGTGTGTACTGGAAAGTCAGGGATACAAATTGACATGGGGCCATGCAAGGGTCCTGATCACCAGTAGCCTCTTAAAACTCAGAAACATCCCCATTGAAGACCCCCTCCATCTGTTTTCCAGACCGCCTCCCCCTTGGTTTACCTGCATGCACCTGTATTTGGGTCAAACTTGACAGGAGCCTCCATCCTTTGCAGTTTTTGCCCTTTACAGGGGTGGCATCTTCCTTCCAGAAGACCTCCCATCCAGCACCTTCTCTTCCTGTTGACATCCCAGTGAGCTTTCAAGGCCCGGTTCAGACGGCTTCTCCTCTGTAGCCTATCTTGGCCACCACATCTGGAAGCTGCCCCTTCTCTGGAGGGTCTGTGATGTTGTGTCCGTGTGTCCACAGTGTCTCCTAGCTACTCAGTAGGATTTCTTACCTGTTGAGACCATCTGTGCCTACACCTTCCTGCTCTACAAGGTATATGGGCTACTTCGGGGCTGTATGCTTGGTGGCCCTCAGCAGTCTTGTAGGACGTGGGGCTTCTGGTCACTAAGGGAGGCGCTGAGACTCCCCGCATGGTCCTGGTTCACCATTTCTCACTAGAGATAAATTATGTGATAAAGTTATTGTTCTTTTTTGAAGAGAGTTGTTTATAGAAGGAAGAGGTCTGTCTTTTAGACAGATAAATAAAGGGAAATGAGCTAGGTCTCCTTATGCTGAGGTGTTGATCAGAGATGTCTCATGTGAGGAAGCACAAATATGAATGGCGAGAATAGTTTTTAGGACATTCATACTCACAAGCCCATTATAAGTCACTTCCTCCGGGAGAGACGACTCCAAGGAGTAGAGCAGTTTATCCGTGGCATGTATGTTCTCTGTTAATTGCTGTTTCAGGAATTTAAAAATCCTAATTTTGCCTTTTTTCTATAAGCTGTCTACTTTTCTAATTGTACATTTCCTACAAATGTTTAAGTTTAATTTCCAGAAATGTAATATAGTGATCTGTACTCAACATAAACTTGAAAGGAATATCTGAGGCTGGGAAATGTTCATGAAGAAAGCATATTTTTCTATATATCACGTTGTATTTTTAAAATTATAATCATTTTGAGTGACATAAACTCAAGGCTGTAATTGGAAAAGATATTTCAGGGTTTGGTTTCTTAGCCAATGTTATTTCAAACAAATGAGAATTAAACATTAATGTTTCTCATTTTAAAAAAGAAGAAAAATTATGTTGCCCTGAAATATCAGTCTCTCAAAACAGAATAGTCCTGTAAGTTCTTCACATCTCACAATTTTGTACTTGATTGAGGGGGAGAAAAACTCATTTGTAGACCTTTAAAATACAGGATTGGATGCCAATTTTTTTAAAGTCTGGTAATAACATAATTATTAAGAAACAGGTAGAACTAATGAGGTTGGGTGTGTTTGACTTAATTGCTTACCTTCTTCTGGCTTAAAGAAAAATACTGACTCTGGTATGCTTAAGAATTTCAACAGCTGTTTTCCCTCCACTGAACCAGTAAGTAAATGCAGCATTGAAATTCCTAGGCTGATTTCCTGCCTTATTCAGCTGGCAGAGAAATGAATTTGATTCTTCTTTCCTCAGCAAAATGAGAGGCATAACTCCTTCAGCAGGGATGGGGTCATGCCGCCAGCATTGTTGAGAAAGAAAGCTCTTTAGCTGTGGTGATTAGGAGTCTGTGGTCTCTGGATCGTTGACAGGAGTTCAGTGCCGTGAAAGTTCTGCCTGGTCCTTATAGCCACATGCCACTGAATTCAGCACACTCTTTTTTCTAATTAGTCCACGTTTTCAGTACATAATGTTTACATTCCTTGTGTGGAGTTGGTACACGTACTTACATAACACATTTTAATTCCTTTTTACATCCCCTTTTCCCTTCCCTCCCTCCCTACTCTCTTCAACTCTAGGTTCCCTTCCTATTTGAGAAAGACCTTTCTCCCTGCTTCCTATAATCTATCTTTTATTTTGCTCTTTATTTATAATTTGGATTTCTCATACAAGACAAACCATGTGATATTTAAGTTTAGTGCCTTGATTTATTTTACTTAATATTATGGTCTCAAGGTGCATCTATTTTCCTACACATGGCTCGAGTTTATCTTTCTTTATGGCAGAATAATACTCCATTGTGTATAAATACCACATTTTCTTTATCCATTCATCTGCTGATGGACATACAGGCCACTTCCATGATTTGGCTATTATGAATTGTGCTGCTCTAAACATAGGTATGCATAAATCATTGTAATATGTTGTCTTTAACTCTTTTGGGAAGATTCCTACAAGGGGAATGGTTGGGTTGAATGGAATTTCTAGTTTTAGTTTTCTGAGGAATCTCCATACTGATTTTCATAGTGATTGTGCTAGTTTGCACTCTCACCAACAGTGCAGGAGGGTTTCTGCCACCATTTCCACCCAACCCCACCCCTATAGTCTTGCTGGCATTTGTTATTTGATTCCTTGATGGTGGCCACTCTTTCTGTGGTAAGATGGACTCGCGGTGTTGTTTTAATTTGCATTTATCTAATGGCCAGTGATGTTGAACATTTCTTCATATATTTATTGGCTGTTTGTACTTCTGTGCAGTTTCTATTCATTTCTTTTGCCCATTTTTTGATTAGGTCTTTTACTTTGGTGGGTCTAATTTTTTTTTAATTCTTTATGTATTCTAGATATTAGTCCTCTGAGGAATAGCTAGAAAAACTCTTTTTCAATTCTGAAGTTTGTTTTTCCACTGTGTTGGTTGTTTCTTTTGCCATGTAGAAGGTTTTATGGGGAGGGGTGTGCTGGGGATTAGACTCAGGGCCTTGTTCTTGCTAGGCAAGCACTCTGCCATGAGCTAAATCCCCAGCCCCATGTGCAGAAGCTTTTTGATCTGATATGATCCTATTTGTTGATTCTTGATACTATTTCCTGTGCAATTAGGGTTTCATTCAGAAAATCCTTGTCTATACCTATGACTTCAAGAAGCAGGTTGTTTATGCTTTAGCATTTAGTTCTTTGCTCCATTTTAATTTTAGTTTAGTACCTGGCTGGAGATGTGGGTCTAGATTCAATCTGCTGCATGTGGGTATCCAGTTTCCCCAGCACAATTTATTCGAGAGGCTATCTTTCCTCTGGTGTGTTTTTGGCCCGTTTGTCAAAGATCAAATAGTGGAATGTGCTGGGTTTGTTTCTGCATCCCTTGTTTTGTTCCAGTGAGCCTTGTGTCGGTTTTAATCAGTTATTCTTGCTTCTTAAGTGGGAGTTGAACATTTGAGTATCTTAATTTGATTATTTAGAAATGGACATACTTCTTGTCTACCTGAAAGTATTATGGACAAGTTATATGTATGCAAAATTAACAGAGTAGAGGGACCATTTATGTACCTATCACCTGCTTTCAAAAATTTATGGCCTGCCAAATTTTATCTAGATTTCCCACCACCCACATAGGTCCTGTGTTATTTTGAAGCAAATTCTAAGTTATTTATATACCCTATTCATCCATAAACATTTCTAAAAGGTACTATTTTTAAAATCATTATCACACCTAGGGACAAATTCACTGTACTTCCATAATATCAACATAGATTCATTATGTTTAAATTTCCAATTGTTTTGTAACTGTCTCATGTATATATTTCCAGCTTGTTTTTCTTTTACTCAGAATGAAATAAAAAGGGCACATTATAATTATAGTTATTTGCTGATCTATGAAAGTTTTGATTACGAAAAATTTCAGGCTTACAGAAAAGTGTAGAAATATGCATCAAGCATACATTTTAACACATGTTAACATTTTGCCGAATTTGCTTCAGATCTTTGTTGGCCTTTTTTCTTTGTAAAAAATAAGATATGATGGATATGGCTACAGACCCTCCGATTATCTTTTCCCTTTTTTTCCTATTCAGAGTTAACCAAATCCTAAAATTGGTATATGTCCTTTCTATGGTATGGTTTTAGGCTAATATATGTACATACATGTATCTGTAAGCAATATATCATATTGTTGGTTTTTTTAATTTTTATTTTTACCAAGAACATGTATTGGTACATTGTATACATAATGATCATAATCAACATGGTTATTTTGTACCTGTACATGATACATCTTGGTTTTCCCCATCTTCCCCTCCCCTCCCTTCCATTCAACCACCCCTCCCTATTTGCAACAAGTTTATTTACATTTTTCCATTTTTTTCTTTCATCTTACTTTGCTTTTAACCTTCCTTCTTTATCCCCCTTTTCCCTATCTAGTTCTCCTCTCTTTTGAATACTGTCTTTTTTTTTTTTTTTTACATAATGTCTATTATACCTCTTAGTCCTTATTTACACTTATGGTTTCTCATATCAGAGAAACAATTCAGTGTGTACTAATAAGTGTCTGATTTATTTCACTTAATAGTATGTTCTCAAGGAACATCTATTTACATACAAATGACTCTAGTTTATCCTTTTTTTATGGCGGTGTAGTATTCTATAAAAATCACATCTTCTTTAGCCATTCATTAGTTGTTGGGCATTTAGGTTGTATCCAAGACTTAGCTATTACAAATTGTGTTGCTATGAACATGGTTGTGCATATATCACTGTGGTATGATGATTTTAATTCTTCTGGGAAGATACCAAGCAGAGGAATAGCTGGGTCAAATGGAACCTCTAGTTGTAGTTTTCTGAGGAATCTCCACACTGATTTCCACAGTGGCTGGACCACTCTACACTCCCATCAACAGTAGAGGAAGTTTCCTTTTTCCTGGCAGCCCCACCAGCACTTATTATTGGTTGATTTCTTGATAATAGTTATTCTTTCTGGAGTGAGATGGTATCTTAGTGTTGTTTTGATCTGCATCTCTCGAATGACCAATGATGTTGAACATTTTTTCATATATTTATTTGCTATTTTTATTTCTTTGTCTGAGAAATATTTATTCATTTCAGATGCCCATTTTTGGATAGGGTCTTTAAATTTAGGGGTTTTGATTTTTTTTTTTTTTTTTTTTTGTGGTGCCGGGGATTGAACTCAGGGCCTTGTTTTTGCAAGGCAAGCACTCTAATCACTGAGCTAAATCTCCAGCCCCAGGGGTTTTGATTTTTTTGAGTTCTTTATATATTCTAGATGTTAGACCTTTGTCCAAGGGACAGCTGGCAAAAATTTTTTCCCAGTCTGTGGTTTTTTGCCCCACTCTATTAGTAATTTCTTTTGCTGTGCAAAAGCCTCTTAATAGGATGTGGTCCCAAGCACTGATTCTTTGTATTGTTTCCTGTGCAGTCTGGGTTCTGTTCATAAATTTTTTTCCAACCCCTATGTCTTCGAGAGTTCTTCCTATTTTATTCTCCAGGAGATTCAGTGTTTCTGTTTTAATGTTTAGATCTTTGATCTACTTTGATTTTAGCTTAGTACATGGTGAGAGACATGTATCTAGTTTTAGTTTTTGGCATGTGGTAAGCCAATTTTTCCAGCACCGTTTATTAAAGAGGCTATCTTTCTTCCAGTAAGGGTGTTTGGCTCCTTTGTTGAAGATGAGATATTTGAGTGTGTTTGGACTTATTTCTGCATCTTCTAGCCTGTTCCCTTGGTCCTCGGGTCTGTCTTCATGCCAATACCATGCTGTTTTTATCACAGAAGCTTTATAATATAATTTCAAGTCGGGGACAGTGATGCTCCCACCTTATTCCTGTTGCCCAGAATTGTTTTTGCTATTCTTGGTGTCTTCTGGTTCCAGATAAATTTCATGAATACCTTTTCTAATTCTGTGAAGTATGTTATTGGAATTTTGATTGGAATTGCATTAAATCTGCATAGTAATTTTGGAAGTATGGCCATTTTCACTATGTTGGTTCTTCCTACCCATGAACATGGGATATCTTTCCATTGTTTGAAATCCCTTTCAATTTCCTTTTTTAGAGTACTGTAGTTTTCAATGAGAAGATCTTTTACTTATTTTGTTAGATAGATTCCTAGGTATTTCATTTTTTGGATGCAATTGTGAAAGGCATAACTTCTGTTATTTCTTTCTCAGTGAGTTTGTTATTGGTATATAGGATTGCTATTGACTTTTGGGTGTTGACTTTGTATCTAGCTATGCAACTGAATTTAGTTATTAAATCTAGAAGTTTTTTGGTGGAATTCTTGTGGTCTTCTATGTAGAGTATCATGTCATTTGCAAATAGTGATAGTTTAACTTCTTCCTTTCCTATCTTTATTCCTTTTATTTCTTTCTCTTGCCTGATTGTTCTGGCTAATGTTTCTAGAACTATATTAATTAATATTGATGATAGTGGACAGCCTTGTCTTGTTCCAGATTTTAGTGTGAAAGCTTCAAGTTTCTGACTATTTAGTGTGATGTTGGCCGTTGGTGTGTCATAGATGGCTTTTATCAGATTTAGATATAGACCATCTATTCCTAATTTCTGTAGGGTTTTTATCATGAATGGGTATTGGATTTTATCAGATGCTTTTTCTGCATCTATAGAGATGATCATGTAGTTTTTGTCTTTGATTCTGTTGACATGGTGTATTACATGTATTGATTTGCATATGTTGAACCATCCCTGCATCCCTGGGATGAATCCTACTTGGTCATAGTGTATAACCTTCTGGATAATCCATTGCATTCTGTTTGCTAGTATCTTATTGAAAATTTTTGCATCTATGTTCATTAGGGAAATTGGTCTGTAGTTCTCTTTTTTGGTGGGATCTTTTTCTGGTTTTAGTATCAGGGTAATATTTGTTTCCAGAAATGATTTGGAAGTACTGCTTCTTTCAATTTCATTGAAGAGTTTGAGGAATAGTGGTATTAGATCATCTCTGAATTTCTTGTAGAATTCAGCTGTGAAACCATCAGGTCCTGGGCTTTTCTTTGTTGGTAGGTTTTTAATTAACTCTTCAAATTCCATGGCTGATATTGAGTTACTTAGAATATTTACCTCTTCTTGATTCAGTTTTGGTAGTTCATATGTTTCTAAGACTCTGTCCATTTCTTCAGTGTTTTCCATCTTGTTTGAGTAGAGGTTCTTGAAGAAGGTGCTGATGATCCTTTGGATTTCCATTGGGTCAGTTGTGACTTCACTCCTTTCATTTTTTATTGCATGGATTTGGGTCTTTTCTTTCTTTCTTTTTTTTTTTTTTTTGATAAGAGTGGCTAGGGGTTTCTCTATTTTGTTTATTCTTTCAAAGAATGAGCTCTTTGATTCATTGATTTTTTGTATTGTTTTCTTAATCTCAATTGCATTAATTTCAGCTCTGATCTTAGTAATTTCCTCTCTTGTATGAAGCTTTGGGTTTGATTTGTTCTTCTTTTTCTAGATGTTTGAGGTTCAACATTAAATTGTTTATTTGGGCTCTTTCTGTCTTCCTGATGTGGGAGTTCAATGCAATGAATTTCCCTCCTAGTACTGCTTTCATTGTATCCAATAGGTTTTGGTATGTTGTATCGGCATTATCATTAAACTGAATAAATTGCTTAATTTCTTCTTTAATTTCTTCTGTGACCCAGCTGTTGTTCAGAAGGATGTTATTTATTTTCCATGTGTTTATGTGGTATTTTTGTTCTCTATTACCACTGAATTCCAGTTTTATTATGCTGTGTGGTCTGATAGTATGCATGGTATAATTTCAATTCCCTTACATTTACTTAAACATGCTTTATGAGCTAGTATGTGGTCTATTTTGGAGAATGTCCCATGTGCATCTGAGAAGAATGTGTATTCTGTTGCTGTGGGGTGGAACACTCTGTATACATCTGCTAAGTCCATTTGTTCACAGATTTGATTCAGTTCTGACATTTCTTTGTTAAGTTTTTGTCTAGTTGATCTGTCTATTTGTGACAGTGGGGTATTGAAGTCTCCCATTGTAATTGTATTAGTAGTTATTTGATCTTTCATGTTCCTTAATATTTGTTTTATGTAGTTAGGTGCACCGATATTTGGTGCATAAATATTAATGATTGTTATTTCTTCCTCTTGGAGTTTTCCCTTCAGAAGTATGTAGTGACCTTCTTTGTCCCTCTTGATCTGTTTTGGTTTGAAGTTCACTTTGTCTGAGAGTAGGCTAGCTACTTCTGCTTTTTTCTGGGTTCCTGTGGCATGAAATACTGTTTTCGATCCTTTGATTTTCAGTCTGTGAATATCCTTTTGAGTTAGATGTGCAACATATTGATGTATCTCTTGTATGCAACATATTGATGTATCTTGTTTCTTGATCCATTCTGATAGTCTGTTTCTTTTGATTGGTGAGTTGAGACCATTTACATTGATGGTTACAGCTGTTATGTACTGACTTATCTTTGTCATAGACCTTTTCTTGTTGGTTCTGTGTTTCACCTCAGTTAAACTGTTTGTCTTGCCTCATGGATTATAATTTATTAATGTCCTTGTAATTTCCTTTTTCCTTTTCTAGGGTATCTCTCAAAATATTTTGTAGAGGTTGTTTGGAGGTTATGAATTTCTTCAGTTATTCTTTGTCATGGAAATATCTTATTTCATTGTTGAATTTGAAAGATAGTTTATATGGGTACATCAATCTGGGTTGGAGATTATTTTCTTTTAAGGCTTGAAATATTTTGCTCCAGGCTTTCCTTGATTTAAGGGTTTGTGTTGTGAAGTCTGCTGTGATTCTGATGGGTTTACCTTGACAGGTGATTTTTTTTTTCTAACAATTTTCAGTATTCTGTTCTTTTGTTGAATTTCTGGAATCTTGATTATTATGTCTTGGTGTAAATTTATTTTGGTCGTGGGTAATTGGGCTTCTCTATGCCTCACTTATCTGTATGTCAAGTTCTCTTCTCATGCTTGGGAAATTTTCTGTCATTATGTCTGTGAATAATCTTTTTAGATCCTTTGCACTGTCTCTTTCTTTTTCTTTCACTCCAATCAATCTTATGTTGTTCTTCTTTGCATCATCTTGCAGTTGTTGTATTGATTTCTCATAGTCTCTAGTTATTTTTAAGTTTTTCTTTTCATCATCATGAAGTGCAGTCCTGTCTTCTAGTTCTGAGAGTCTGTGTTCACTTTCATTTAATCTACTGTATATTCTTTCAAGACAGTTTTTGATTTCTTGGACATCTGTTTGGATCTGTTTCATGGGTTCCATTTCTTTCCTAAATTGAGTGGTTGAATTTTCCATTGTTTGTCTAAGCTCCTCTTTTTTTTCTTTTAATCTGTGTCTACTCTAAATTCACTAAGCAGGGCTTTCATTATGATCGTCATCTCTTTCTTAACTTGGCCAATTATTTCTAATCTGATGGTCTCTACAACCTCATCCATCTGTTTTTTAACTTCTGCTGTTATCATTTCTGAAAATTTGGTTGAGTGTTTTCGAATTTCCTCTATTTTATTGTCCTCTGGATTTGTTCTGGGTGAGCCGGGGGTCTGGTGTTGTAGTTTACTTCTGGGTCTCATCATTTTCTTTGAATCTATATGTATTCCTCCTTTTAGTTTCAGTGCTGATTTTTATATTTTGATTATGAGAGGTTACTTGAAGACAAATATCAATGCTTTCTAAGGAGAATTCTGTTCATTCAGTGTCTTCTAGGTATATGTGATTCTTGGCTTTTGTGGTTGTCTCAATACCCTGAATTATGTTAATGATTATTACCTCAGATAATTACAGTATTACCATATGAGAAAGTACAATTGGTTATAGCCTGTATGACACACTTGTTACACTAGTACATTAGCAATAGCATCGATTACATTCATGAAATTGACCGACTGTGGTAAATACTAACTTTGTATCTTTAACCATAAGAGCAAGGTCAACACTGTTATAAAGCAGAATCCAGTATAAACCAGGAATTTGTATGTAGCGGGTATCCTGTTAGTAGAGTGGTTTTTACCCTGCTTGTAGTGGGGATAATGAGGGATAGGAAAAGGTAGAGAGGTAATGAAGAAAGTTCTAGTAGATGTAAAAGTTAAAATAGGACGCTACTTATACTTTGGGAAACACATTGTTGGTTTTTTAACACATAAAATAACCATTTTATATGCATATATAATGTCTTTTTGCATCTTTCTTTTTTCACTCAACGTGCATATTTATATGTATCGTACAAATTGTTCATTTTAAACTGCTGCATATTATTCATTAAGTAAACATCAACATATTCATTGCCCTACTGTTTTAGTTACTTTTCTCTCGTTGTTGGGACAGAATTCCCGACACCCAAAATTAGGGGAAGAAAGGTTTATTTAGCTCACAGTTTGTAGAGGTTTCAGTCTATAGTCTGCTGGGTCTGAGGCAGGGCAGCACGGCAGACCGGCATGGCAGACCGGCAGCAAAGTAAGTGAGGAATACAATGCAAGCAATGCAAACAAGCAGCTAATTAGCTTCTTCTTGTATCTTATATCTTATCCAGGCTGCCTGTCCTTAGGGCGGGCAGCACTCCCACCCTTAATGCTAATACCCTTAATTTTAGTTTCACATCCTTGATCCCAGCAGAACCATGCCAAACCAATCAGTGGATTAATTTAGTAACCACACACTCTAGATCCAGCTATCTCTTACCACATGAGGCTTTGGGGGGACATCTAGACACAAACCATAACACCTACTAACGAGCAAGTGGGATATTTCCTAAGGTTTTTAATTACATTTTTTCAAAGGGTATATCCTTGAGTCCATGAATGAGTTTCTTTAGAACCTGACACCTATGAGTTTCTTTAGAACCTGACACCTATGAGTGGTGAGGCGAGCGTTCCAGTTTCTCCGGGTCCTCTCAGCAGTATTAGGTTTCTAACTTTTTGCCAATAAAATGGGTATAAAATGGCAACTCATTCTGATTACCAGTTAGGTATAACACCCCTTCCTGTGATCCTTTGTTAAAATCATTTTTATTGATTAGTCATCAAACTTGTTCAATCTAGAAATATGTTTCCTTCAGTTCTAGGAAATAGTGTACTCCCCCATCTTCCCTCCTCTCTTCTTTTCCTCCTCCACCTACATCTTATTTTGAGATAGAATCTCACTTAGTTGCCCAGGCTGGCCTGAATTCCTATCTTCCTGCCTCAGCTTCCCAAGTAGCTGTGATTACAGATATGCACCACCACACCCAGCTTACTCATTTTCTTTTTAAAAATAGTTGTTTCTCTTTAGTCATGTGTTGCTGGAATCATATCTGGTTGGATGTAGGACCCCTTAAATACTTTGATTTATCTTTTTTCCCTTTTATTTCCATTTCTTTTTATTTTTGTTTTACTTTCTGGGAGGTTTTTGTTGTTGTTGTTCTTCTCCTACTGTTCCATTCATTTTTGTTTTCAAAATCCAGCTATCATTATTTTGATTTCCAAGACATTTTCCCTGTTTCCTATAGATTCTATTTTATAGACTCATGTTTTGTGGCTGAAATGTCTTTTATATATTTTTTGAAGATAGTAATTATGGTGTTTTTGAGTTGTCAGCAGCTTTCTGTGTTCCTGACTTGTGTTCTGGATTTTCTGGGCTAGATTTGTCTCCATGTTCATTTTAGGCTCCCTCTTTTCAGAGTCCATACTTTGTCCACTTTAGGTGGGATGGAATTGAATGAGAGTAGTGTGCAAAGACATAGAACAGGGTCTGTCATCTAATCTATACTCAATTATGTTATGCTGTTTTACCATTTTAAAGGTTTTTCCACAGCCTGCCTATTTACATTTCTAGACTGCTTTGAAATACCTTTAAAAATAAACATAAAATTTGAAACTTTTCAGGTGAAAATGATAAAAAATTTTAAAATTACTCTTCTAAGAAGCCTGAGAAGCAGTTTTGAATCTTCCTCTGTCTTGATCAGTTTTGAGAAGAAGCCCAAAGGCCATGTTAGAAATAATAGAAAAGCCACTATAGTTTGTAAACTAATGAAGTTTGATAGGTATAAGTCAGAGAAAATTCAAGTTTGTCCTCATGGTAACAATTCTCTCACTCACAGGCTGACATAATTTTTATGAACCAAAGAGCTTGGTAGCCCAGGAGTTGCTAGTAATGTACTGCCTATTTCGTGTGTGCGGCAGCCTGTGATTTGAGTAGATACACGGGTGTATGCGTCGCTCATGAACATCCGCCTGGGTGTCATGGTGGGGAGAAGCCAAGGACTGCTGTCTCCTCAAGGGCCCAAGTTTACACGAGAAATGGAAGTTCTAAACGGACGCTGCTGACCCAGGTCGAGTGGTATCCGTGCTGCGTGGAGGAGCCTGTAATGCAGTTCCACCTCTGCTACACTTTCTGTTTGTTCTGCTAAAAAAGACAAGGCTCAGGTGAAATGAGATTTTAAGGTCTTTTCTAACCCTAAGAATTCCAAACTGGTGGTTCCCATGACTCCAGTAAGAGTACATGTAATCTTCAAACAGACCTTTCACTGATTCATTCATTGATTTGACAGTGTACATTGACAACTATTATTATGGCCTGAAATTTACTTTGATATTGTTGAACTAGCAGTATTACCTTTTCTTCCTGTTTGTTCAATGTAACTTTTTAGCTTTAAATGAACTCAAACCGAAAAGGCTCAAATTCCAAAAAAGCCTTATTAATTCTTTGCTAAAGACAAATATGCCCAGGTTATAAAGTAACATATTCTGAATTATATTTCACCTTGAAGATATTGGATTTTCTGGGCAGGACCCTACCTGAGCCAGTATCAGTTTTTGTGGGTAGCTATGACTATAAATGAACCTCATCCTTTTTACGGACAATTTGTGTGTCTCTCTAAATAGATACAAACCCACACATGCACGGGCTGATGGCTTGTCTTACCATCGCACTACAATGATGTAAACATGCTGAATGTCAGGAGGAGGCCTCTAATTTATTGCTACAGTGTCCATTTAGGTCGGAGATGTAGAAGCTGCACTGTCGGAATAACAGAGAACCCTTTATAATATTATAGTCCAAATATATGGAAGGCTATTGACTTAAAAGTTATCAAAGACATTTTCAAACACATAAAAGCAGAATTATTTAATTTTTCCCATCTACCCACAGCCAGCATCAGCTATTACTAACCCACAGCCAATCTTGGGTGGGTGCTTTTTGCTCTCTCCTCTCATATTTGGTTACTTAAAGCAAATCCAGGGCTGCTATCACTTTATCACAAAATGCTTTGGTGTCTTTTTCTAAAAGAACTCAGTTTTTTTTTTTTAACATCTCTTTAACATCATTATCACACCCAATGCAATATTAACAATTGTTTCTTAAAATTATGCCATCAGTACTTGGCTTTTTCTGATTGTCCCATGAATACCTTTTCCCTTTGATTAATTTAGATTAGGAGCCTAATAATTTCATATATTGCGTGTGGTTGGTACTGCTCTTAAGAATTTAAAATCTAAAGTTCTCTTGCCCTCCTCTCTTTTTTAATCTTACAATTTATTTGTTGAAAAGACTCACATGGTTTTTTTTCTGAAAAATTTCCCACATTCTGGATTTTGCTGATTGCGTTCCCTAGTCATTCACTATATTCCTCTATTCCGGTAGTCCCGGCAAAATGGTAGTTGGGAATAGATGTTTGATTAAACGCAGGCTTTATTTTTTGACATAAAAATGTCTCCATGAATGTTGTTTCCCGTTTCCCACTGCATCCCATTGCGTGGGGCAGGGTGGGATGTCTGTTGCTCTATTTGTGATCTTAACGATCCCTGGGTTCAGGGGTCCCAGCTCCATCCACCCATTATAACTTTTCCCATCAGCATTTTTCTTAATAGTTCTGTCAACCATTGACGGTTACTGCCTGGTCCCAAACAGACATTACACGTGTAACTGTGAGATGCTGAATTTGGAAAATCTCACCTATTTCCAACTGCTCACCTCTGATTTACTCCAGTATCTCGATCATCTTGCTCCTCTTATCCTACAGTATAGATATCTAATTCTCTAATGCCTTCCTGTCCCGAGTGTGTTACCTGGAGCACATACTGTAGGGCGTGCTGTGAGAAAATGGGCTCCGAGTGTGGGGGTGGCTCAGATTATTTCTTCCTCTGGGGGACTCATGACACACATGATCCCATCCATGTGCTGAGAAATGTGTCACTTAAGGAGCTTGACGTGCTCAGACTTTCACCTACTTAATTGGCCACTGTTTTCTTTTATCATGAATACCTATTTGGTATCCTGTTTAGAGAAAGACGCTTTGAAATGCATTTCAAGGACAAAGAATGCCCCTGTGGATGTGCCAATGTTGAGTCGTGCCCATGCATGATGGCTCTCTTCTGGGGAGAAGGGCGGACATGAGAGTAGAAGCAGGTCAGTGTGTTGTGACATGAATTACGAATACAGAAATAAAATCCAATTCTCACAATCACAGCTTTAGAAATTGTAACAAAGATTGCTTTATTACTTTACAGATTTGTACACACACACACACATACATACTCTCACTCACTCCAAAGCACATTTCAGGTATTTTATGTTACTTTATTTCAGGTGCAGTATTGGCGTCTAAGGAATAGAAAAGGGAATCATAGCACTAATTTATATCGTTTGCTTCAGCCATCAACTCCAGGTTGGTTTTCATGCCAGAGGCTCACATCCTGTTTGTGGCTCACTATGGAAAATTGAGTTGAGCAAAATTAGGGACAGAGACCAATTTTCTTTTGCTCTAGAAGATACCTCAAGCTCTGTACAATAAATGTTTTCCATTAAAGGGAAAATGTGCATTAATGCTCCTGAGAAAAAATAGTGATTGCCAGTAATGCCACCAGGAAATGATTTTTTAAATGTTTCACAATGTAAGCCTGAATCAATCATAAAAGGAGATACAACTTATTTTACAGAGTTGGGACATTGATGATAAAATCATTTTTTGAGGTAGTTATTCTAGGAAAGTGTGAGTTTTGATTTTAGGACTATGCACAAGGGATACAGTAATAAGCAGTACAAGTCAGAATGCTTGGTTAAAATAAACACGAACACAGCAAGACTCCAAGGACACAAAGTGTTGTTTTGTGACCCCTGATGGGGAGGATGAGCTGGGGTAAGACATGGAGAGGGTGAAGCGTGCATTAGCAGGGATTTCCACAAAACACGCTGGGCTGCGCCGGGCTGCTGGGCTCTCAGCCATTGGGCACATTGCTGGGTTCAATTCAGGCCTTGGCATTTGATATTTATGATGAAAGTCACACGGTGCTTTTAAATGTAAATAAAACTTTGGTTTTAAAATGATTCAAAATACTTTTCTATTTAGAAAATTAAGGAAAATGCAAAGACTACATTAATTAAATATTTTAAAATCCTAGACAGTCCTTTTCTACTTGTCACAAGCCTGTTTTCCTTTCATTTCCTTCTTTTTCCTTCCGCCCCTCTCCTCCCCTCCCCTCTCCTGTCCTCGCCTCTCCTCTCTCCTCTCTTCTTTTCTTTTCCTTTTTCAGTGCTGGGGATTGAACCCAGCAATTATTTGAGCTACATTCTCATCCTTTTTAAATTTTTTATTATGAGACAGGATCTAGCTAAGTTGCTAAATTGCCCAGGCTGGGCTTGAACTTGTGATCCTCCTGCTTCAGCCTCCTGGAGTGCTGGACACACTTGTTCTTTATGACAAGATACCTTAAGTTTGTTGTTCAGAGGAGGGAAATCAAGTGTAGATTTTGACTGTAGATGTTGCTTTCAACTCAACAGCTTGCTTTCCGCATACTGCCCTTTGAGGACTGCACGTGGGCTTCCTGCAATACATGCTGTTGGGAAAACTAAAGAGAGAGGAGTGGGAAAAGTATCTGACGACTGCCTTAAAAATATGATACTAAATGGAAATTCAGACAGTACTCTAGTTGCATTTCCTGAGTACAAAGCAGACGAAAATGTATCCATTTTTGGTATCTCTAGAATGTTATTTGATGAATCACAGAACTGAAACAGAAATGTAAAATTCCACTTACAATATCAGAAGTTTAACATACTTCCACGACGATTTCATTTCAGTCCTTCAGGCACTGAAGCCCAGCAGGGGAAGTGACTTGCCCAAGGTTATATTTGACATTATGGATTCAAATATGTCGTTCACGTCACAGTTTAGGTACCATTTTATTCATTGGGAAATGACACAGAGTTGTATTTTGCACACCGAATTTGTAGTCTGGTTTTGAACATAGTCAATTACCCAGCTGACTCAAAGAAATAATACTACTGGTAAGGTGAGAGAAAGAAGGGTGATTTTCTTCAGAGTTTGTTAGAAATTCCAATATTGGGTGAGGAGAGAAAAGTGTGAAAATGATAAATGTGAGAGTCAACAAGAAGGGTGTAGTTAAGGGCTAAGGATCTGATTTGGGGACTTGCTGGATTCTTGGCACTCCACGTACACGTGTTCCCTGGCAGCATGGCTACTTTCTGCCACACGTATCTACAAGAGAAAGAAAAGGTACCAGCCAAAAATGTAAAGAGCTGTAATTGGGTTTGTTTTTGTGTGCTTGGGGTGGGGGAGGGTGGTGCTGGGGATCGAACTCAGGGCCTTGAGCTTGGTAGGCAAGTGCTCTACCGCTGAGCTAGATCCCCAACCCTGTGAATAAGTGTAATTTTAAAAACTGCATTAGCAGACTAACTTGGACTTCACAGTGGTCCCCATAATGTGAATGTGGAAATTTCTTGCACAGGCTGAAATTGTAGCATGTGAATAAAAGCTCACTTGTGGAGTGGGAAAATCCCTGAAACAAGATTCCACTTTTCCACTTGGTTTAGCCAGTCGTTGGTTTTTTTTAAGTGCTTCGGCCCATTTCTCCTTATTTTATGCTTAATAGTGCTCTCTGTTTAAAGTTTCCAGAGATACGATAAGGACCAAATTATTTCTTTTATGTAAGGAGGGGTAGTGTTAGGTCTTTGTAGTTTCATGTTTTGCTTCATTGTAATAGCATTCTGTTTTTAGTGGGCCAAATTATGATTATATTCATATTCCTTTGCTTATTAAAAATAAATAATCTATATTTCTCTCCATCAAATAACAGGTATTTTGATCACAAATAAAACTGGATGATTAAGTTTACTCCCTAAGAATTCTGTTTTCTGAATCAGTGAGGTTTAATTTTAACCAATGGTTCTTTTTTCTTTTTCTTTTTCTTTTTTTCTCAGTTTAGGGTTTTATATGATGATCATACTCTGTAGGGTGAAATGTGTGGATAAAGGTGACTGGCCTTGAGAAATACACAGTCACTGTACTGGAGCTCTTTCAGAGCTGAAATGGAGTAATAAAATCAGAAATCACGGAATGGTTTCTAATTTCAAAGACAGACTGTCTGACCTTGCCTACAGAGTTCAGGTAGAAATCAAGAAGGAACACAGAGAAGGAAATTGAGTTCCCGCCCAGGTGAACTCGACCGCAGCAGCATCTAGTAATACATCTGGAATGACAGGACGGGCCAGTCACCTCGGAACCCAGCGATCTCTCATTAGAAATGCTTTCCCCCTGCTTTTATTTTTATTGGGAAATATTCTGATTAAACGTTTATGCCTCCCCCAGTGCACGCATGTACACACACACACACACAAACTTTATTCCCACCCCACTATTCATTCTTGTTTCTTTATCTTCCTGAACTACAGCCTACAATTTAATTGAAGAGAAAAGAATTCTCTTTCACATTCATTTGTTCCTTTGGTTTGTTCTTTGAACAAGTCTTCTCTTGAAAGCCTTCGTGAATTCCCAGGCCCATCAGTATTTTGAACTCTGCTACAT
The DNA here is from genome assembly GCA_004026905.1 of Hystrix cristata. NCBI lineage: Eukaryota > Metazoa > Chordata > Mammalia > Rodentia > Hystricidae > Hystrix > Hystrix cristata. The sequence goes on along the minus strand of PVJO010002219.1, from coordinate 92,671 downwards.
TTCACCCCCAGAAGAAGGAACCATACATAGGTTAAGGGTTTCAGGGTGCCTAGAATTGTTGTGTTTGTTAGCAGTAACCTCCTGCTGCATTTGATGGTTCATTTTTTTATCCTCCAGGTAGTATTTCTTGTACACTGGCTGGACCCTCTTTTGGTGAGGAGGTAGCATTGTAGACTCTTAGATGACTGGTTCAGTCTACCAGTATCTGATAGATGGATGTTTTCAGGTTTTTTTTTTTTCTTTGAAGTTATATAATAAGCTGGCTCTTTTCAATGGCTAGGAAGAGGAATGAAGAGTGTGAACATGGCCCCTTCCCCTCTGGATCTCTTGCTCTCTCTCTGCTTCCTGGCCACCATGAGGTGAGCGGCTTTCCTCCTGCACCACGCCATTTCCACCTTGGAGCCAGCTGGCTGTGCAGTTAAACCTCTGAAACTGTGAGCCAAAATAAATCTTTTCTCCTTTAGGTTGAGTTTGTTAGGAATTTTGTCCCAGTCACAGAAAGGAGGCAAATACAATTTCCCCACCTGCCAGCTGCAGTTACAAGATTGTGAGGTATAAAGAGACGATGAACATGAAAGACCTGTGCCCAGAGAAAGCACTGGATAAATGGAGGCAGCATCTTCCGTAGTTACGTTATCAACTGTGAATGGGTCCCTGGTATTGGAGGTACAGGATCAAGTCACCACCCTGAGAGTAGACTTTTTCTTTGTACCTCATTGACGGGTAAAGGGGCAGGGCTGGCCTACACCTTTGATCAAGATGCGGATTGCAGCCGCACCTGGCTCCCTGTTTCCACCCTCCCCCAGGGTTCTCCTTTGCTTCGGAGGCACAGGTCAGCTCTTGCCACTGCTCTTCCAGGTGACCCTGTACTTCCTGCGGCTCTGGCTGCTCCTCCTCCATTAGCCACACCTTCTGTTGGAAAAAGGAATGACAGGAGGGGCAGCAAAGGCCACCTCTCCAAAGTGGAGTCTTCTGGGGACATTTTGCCCTTCGTTTCTGCCGAGCTCTGCTTGTACTTTCTCTAGCCATCCAAGATCCAGATCAGGAGGGTAGAGGTCACAAGCATTTTTGTCATTAGAATGCCAACAGTTCTATATCCACCTAAAGAGTAGACACTTTGAATAAAATGTAGCAAGGGCTAGGTCTCCTGCTGAGGACTGAAAAAGCAGCAGGTGGTCTCACGGTGCCCCACCCTCATCCCCGTCTGGACTTCTGAGCCTGCTCTGTGTTGGGCTCCCACAGAAGCTGGCTATTTGTAATGTGGCCATGTAGCTGTGCCTGGGGAGAGCAGTGAAGGGGGCATGTGCAGTGAAATGATGTGCAGCACGTGAGTTTCTTCAAATGAAAACGCTCCTTCATTTCCCCTTTAAACCGTGATCTCAGAGGGTATTACCAGACGGGAGAGTAGATGGTGCCTTGCCGTTGCTAGGTAACCTGAAAAAAACCTCAAACCCAGTCATATTTGACATTTGCATGACTTTTCCCTAGGAATTTGCCTACTCTCACTAAGTACTGTGTGTAGCATTAACACATTTGCATAATGCGGAGGCTGGAGGGGTTCCTTGCTTCTTCAACTCCCTTTCCCCCACTCCTTGCCCACACCAGGAAAGACCCAGAAATGTTATTTGAGCCTTGAGGTCAACCCTTGACTTTGAGATATTATGAGGGAAGGTGTGGTACAGATGCAAATATGGTTCGTTACACAGAGCTGCACTCTGTATTTTCAAAGCCTGGATCCATTTTAAAAAATAAGTGGGCCTCCTTTTCCCAGCTGTAGCAGGGAGTTAACTGCCATGAATGGAAACCTTCATTTACTTGAAACTTCTCTAGGAGGCTTTTCTGAAAGTGACTTTTAGCCCCTAGATACATTTGTGCATACAGTCCGACACATCTTAGTAGTACTGATCAAATCATTAGACAGCGGTGTGATTCTTTCTCCACGGGCTCAGCCATTTTCTCTGTGGTCTACTACATGGACCTTGCATAGCCTAATCTCTGGGAAATAGTCTCATCTGTCTTGCAGGTCCCAAGCTGACTCCCCTATAACCTGTGCTGTCTGTTGCAGATCTGGACACCTCCTGGACAAAGTCCCCAGCCCTCCAGGACTCAAATCCACACTGCCCTCAGCCACAGACATTTATAGCAGAAGCAAAGCGAAATCCACAGACAATGGCCAGGCAAGATGGGCAAGCTGGGCAAGCTGAAGATGGAGCTGAAGAAAATATTGTTTACCTCTAATTATATTGTCATCATTTTACCAAACAAACACAACTCCGGCACTTTTGGGAGAACCTTTCTTCTCCGTTCCTTCTGTGTGTGACTGTGCCTAAACTGCTCTAAGAATAATATTTAATATTTCATGAAAGTTTGTTCTTGGCATGAGTCTAATAATTAAATTATTGAAAACAGCTCTGTGTAATCTTTAACTTATCATACCTACTTTCAGATTTCTAGAGGACAAACTAACTTGAATAAACAGGAGTATATTAAAAGTTACTTGGACTTTAGAGTAAAATTCCACATTGCATTTTATATGCAGTTGCCTGGATTTGGGAATGCCTTTTAAAGTGGAGACGAAGCAATTTGGATTTAAGGAGTGATCTTCATGAGGGGTTCACTTTCACCGTCACAGCAGCCGGTTATTAAGAATGGCCTTGGTGCCCAAGAGGGCCCAGGAAGCTACGGGGAAGACCTTTCCTCAGCTGGCCGTTCTGTGTCAGTCTCTTCGGGCATCAGAGATGGAGTTCTGTCGCCATCACATCCCGTCAGCGTGCGCTGCTGGGCACCTTTCCCGACCCTGTGGCCGCTATACCAGGAACGCAGTGTGGAGATGTTTAGGAGCAGAGCCGTTGCTTTGAGACACACTTTTTTGGTCCTAATAGTGTGAGATTTCTCTCCAGAGTTCAGCAGCATCCTTTAGCCCAACCCAGAGACCCCTCAAGACAGCTGTGACGTGAACAGTGAAACTCCACAAGAACTGGCCTGTCCCTGCTGCCCCCTGGACCACCAGCGACTATCACCCACTCAGTGGAACCCTTTCTCGTGGGACAAACACACTCCCGGTGAGCTTGCTGCCCGGAGGGCCTTTTCCACAAGCGGCCTGGCAGATCCTGTTTTGCAGTAATGTGAGTCTCTGGGAGAAAATAAATCAGAAGAGGTTTTCATTGTGTTCTGCAGAAATATTTGTATATGTTTTGGTCAGTGTCAATAAATATCTTTTATGTCATTATTTTACTCTGTAGTCTTAATATTATTTGACCATAATAAAACACACATTTTACTCACACATAAATCTCTCCTTATAAAAGGTGAAAATAAAGAGACTATTCAGTTCACCCAGAATGAGAGCTCTTACCAGGGGGTGTTAGGGGAAGGGAAAAAGAATTCAGTCAGATCCTAGTTTTGTTTTTCCTACTTGAAGTAGGAGGTTGTATATCTCTGTCGTATTTTCACTTAGCCAAGTTAAATCTTAAGTTTTTAAAGGAGACTTTTGGGGCACTCTTTTTTTTTTCAACTCTTGATGCCTCTGGTCATTTTGTCGTAATTATATTAAAAAGTTCAGTGACTAAGCTTTTTCCAGAATGAGTATCAATTATTAAAATTCTAGTAATCGCTTTACTTCCAAGCTAAACTCCTAAATTATAAGATGCATGTCTAAAGACACCTAGGAAGAAAAAAAGTCTATCTTCTTTCTAAGGCTGATAAAGACTATTTCAGAATTCGTTGTCCCTTGAGTAAAAATCACGTAACTATTTTAGTCTAAGTCCTCATTCAGATAACTATAAATATCTTTCCTTTGACAATGGATAGGGAACTAGTGAAAATATATAAAGATACTAAAACCCCAAGGGGTCTTTAAATATATCTGTGCTCAGTTGATTTTCAAGCCTTGCAAAATGAGTCCTCTTGGGAAGACCTGAATATTTTTGAGGTACTTATAGGTTCCTCTTGGTAATTCTCCTATTTAATGTGACCTTTCTATTGCATATAACTAAATTTCAGAGCTTTCTTAATAGCTTCTTTTTACCTTGTTCTCAGTAGGTAATAAACACAGATCCTGCTGTGATCAGAGTATATCATATATTGAAGTCACAATCACCAAGGAATTGGTATTAGGAGGTGGGGCCTTTGAGAGGTGATTAGATCATGATGGGTCATCGATTAGATTGTCAACGGGTTTAGTGCACATGGAAGAGGCCCCGGAAGGGCTGCCTTGCCCCTCGTCCATGTGGAGGACAGAGCAGGAAGAAACACCCTTCTATGAGTCAGGAAGTTGGGCCTCACCAGATACCAGATGTGCGGACACCTTTCTCTTGGAATTCCTGGCCTCCAGCACCATGAGAAGTAAGCTTCTGTTGTTTATAAGCTCCCTAGTTTATGGTGTGATAGTAGCCCACACAGACTAAGATCTCAACAGACTCACTCTGTGGATCTCACACAAAAATCCCTAATCTTATGAGAAGGCCATCCCATTTCCCAGCTTCATAAATAAGTTTTCCTAGAAGGACCTACTTTTCCCACCAAGCTAAGAATTTAAGAGAAACTTATCGATCATTTCTAAAGATGCCCCTGAAATGAAAAGTATTTGCTTAGTCCCTTCCAGGCTGCACAAAGGGATGTGCCACTTTATTTTGACTCCAAATCCGTCCACATCGCATCAGGGCTGCATCACTGCTGGCACTGCACAGCTCTGTCCAGCACACCCATAGCGGAAGCCCTGTTGATTCAGAAGAGCAGAAAGACACGGCTGAAGAGTGTGTGTCTATGTACTCACACTTGTATAATAAGCACATTATGGGGAGTAAAGAAAGTGGCATCATTAAATCATGGGATGACACAAACAGAATTTAAAAGGAGTATACGTACCCTTTCCTGTGACCCAGGACCCCTTCAGACTCAGCAAGATCACCCACCCGAGCTTGTTCGTGTCTGGCCTCTGTCTTTCTCCTTGAGCAGCAGCAGAGTAGGGCAGTTAAGAAGATGGATTGTGGAGCCAGATCTGCCACACACTGGCTCTGTGTCCTTGGTGTGTTACCTCATCTGTCTGTCTGTTTCCTCATCTATAAAAACAGAGATAATTACCTTCTGGAATTGTTGCGAAGATTAAATGATTACTATATACAGTGTGTTTAGAATGGCGCCTGGGGCATAGTAATCACTCAGTATATGCTAGCTATTATTATCATATCATTTAAAAATCTATTAATAATTACTCAGCCTGATCCCGGTCCTTAGGCAGATTATTCTTGCTGTGCCAGGAGCAGTGAACAGAACACGTGATGCCTGGACACGGGCGGTCAGAAGACTGGCATAAGGGTTCACGAGGTTAACTTGCAACTCATCTGCATCACGAAACCCTTTCTCACTCCTGTGTTCGCTAACAGTTACTGACTGTCTGCTAAAGGCCAAGCAAACTGTAGGGGAGAACATAAAGATGGACAAGGCTGCAAGCTGTTGGAGAACAGGACCAGATGATCTTATCAGAGAGGGGCACAACAACACGGGGAAGTGCAAGTTACTATGAGCTCAGAGGAAGAACACTTCAGGGCCAGATGCAAAGTGGAGGGAGTCATCCTACAGCAGAAGATGCCCGTGTCTCGAAGGATACACAGCAAGGATGTGGAAAACAGGTTCCCAGCAAAGACAGTGGTGGAGCTGAAGTCTAGAGGTATGAAAAAAGGCAGGAGGGATGGCACAGCCCACAATGGGGACTACCAGAATGATCTCCTTCGCTCTAGGCCAAGGTGTCCTGTGAGAGCATCATCCTACCTCTGCCTCACTCAAGCCTTACTCTTAGACAAGGAGTAGAGGACATGGGTGTCCTCTCCCACCACCTTGGGTAACGGATCAGGTTCCCCGTGAAACCAGGCTCTGGAGTATGGAGGAATATTTGCTTTCATACTGTGATGTTACACTCTTAAGGATTGACCAGTTGCCTCTCACACCTAACCTTTGTACACACCCCTCTACCATAGTGTGATGTTGGTTCTGGTCAAATGGCCAATTGGATATCTGTGTACTTGGTTCTAACCACAAGAACCAAGAGTGAAGGGGGCTCTGGGATCAGCTTAAGATGCTTACTAGAGACAAGGGGCCTGGAAGAATGTTCAGGGTACTGTTGTGGGGTGAGTTGAGGACCTCTCTGATGACTCACACATCAGGACTATAAGTGGAGAAGAAAGAGGGAAAAGGACAGGCTCTCCTGTTCACTTTGCTCTTCTCTTCACTTTTCTTCATTGCTGCCCCCAGCAACCCATGTTAGTCTATCATTTAGAGGTGTGTGGAGAATGGAAAATTACAAAAAAGAGGGGTACCTTATAGGAGGAAGTTTCCAGAATAATCTCATAATTGATATGAAGAGTTTACAGTGTTCTTTCCCAACTGTTTGTCATGCACCGATGTCCCTTCACCAATGTAAGGGGGACGGTAAAAAGATGTGGGGAAACTGAATGGCCCCAGGCTCTGCTTGCTGAAACTGTGCCAGGCACCATCACAGCTGTAGAACTGTGCTGCAGAGGACCACGCACCAGACTCCAATGGGAGAGGAGCCTCCTGCATCGGACGGGTACCTCTACTTCAGAGCTGAGTTTGCACTTTTACAGAACGGGGATGACAACAGGAGCCAGGCCTGGTAGAAATGTCATCAGAACAACGTGAGTGAAGCCCAGGACAGTAAATGGCACTCAGTAAACACTCTTAGAAATGGTGAATGCCGGTGACAGGGCTCTGGAGGAGTGTGCTCCAGAGCCGAACCTGGTGTCCTCCAGAACCAAAATAGCTGGGAAATTTTCCCGTGAAGATGGAAGCCTGCCATGATGCTGGACTGAGTAAGAGCACCGTGCTCCATGCTGGAGGAAGGGTGAGGGTTGACCAAGCGTCTTTGGAAATTCAACATCAAGGAGTCCCAGACCTAGAGCAAGAACCCTGCTCCACCGCATTTCTTTGCTTGTGGCTGGCAAGTTCCAAGCAGTCCCTTCAAGCTGGTGACTGAACATGTTTTGTGTGCAGTAACTTGAAGGATGGACCACAGTTCAGTAGTTCTGTAGAAGTTTTATGACCGAGAAACCTCAACATGCCATTAATTGAATCTTAGTTGTTTGCCTACCAGTAAAACTCTGAGAAACAGAAAGTCAGGAGTTTTAGCTACTAACCTGTCTTAGTTAGATTTTCAGAGCCAGTGGTCTTAAGAGACCAGATTTAATAGGGGACATTTATAGATTACACTATTCACCCAGAAGCCAAATGCAGAAGGTGCCGAATGTCCATTTAGGCACCGGAGACCCAAAAGATCCAACTGAGGGCTGGGACCCCACAGCACTGTCTCATGTACGTCCGTGTCTGCACATGATGGCTGGAGCCAGGAAACGATGCTCGCAGCAGAGATGACAACCAGAGCTCCTCCGAGGGAACAGCAGCCTTCCTCTACCAGCAAGGCAGAGGAAGGAGCTCGGGGCCTTGCTGGTCAAGGATGGAGCTCGGGCCTTGCTGTACGCCCCCTTTGGAAGAACCAGCCGCAGCAGAACTTCTCCTGGAAAACAGCCCGCCAACTAGCTTCAGCTGCCACTCTGCCTTACGTTGCATCAGCAACAACCCTCAGGTGGATCTCGTACGCCCAGCATCACACCAACTCAGTCCAGCTGGGCGTTCTGGCTCAGGTTGATCATATTAGGTCTACCACATACCCCCAGCCAAGAGTCTCAAAACAGTTACCAAGGAGAAAGGAGGAATGTGGTAAGGAGGCAAAATTATATTTTCTTTGCCGATTTAGTAAGATTCTATAGTTACATTAGAGAGCTGTCCCTTGTCCCGGTAAGCATGCCCCACTTTACTTCCCCAGTGACCCTCTTTTATTCACAGGCCTGGTGATCCCACAGGCCACACGCTCAGCTTGGCACTGTCCCCAGCCAATGCCAGGGTCAAAGTTCCAGTCACTGGGAAAAGGTTGGAAAGGCTCTCTTTTTGTTCGGAGGCCCAGTTGAGCGTCTCCATTTTACTTCATTAAAGGAATCAGATTTGTTTACTAAAGTGCATTTTTACTTACCCAAGAGTTTGTCCAAGTTCTTTTGTTCCCTCTTTGAGGCTGGTTTGGGGTTGTTTGCCTGTTCCTAGAAGGAAGCTGTGAGGGGGGGAAGGGGCTGGAGCTCCAGGGAATGGTTTGTTTCTGGTTAGCAACTCAAGTTAAATGTTGAATGATGGACAGTGGTGTAATCTGAAAGGCTACTTGGGAGTAAACGTTTGGCTTTATTTTTCCATGTGCTCCTTACACTGCTTGCCTCAGTCCCCGACACCATGGATAAAGTCTAAGCAGGTTTTCTGGGTAGTTGCCAGTGCTTATTTTTGTGATCTCTAACATAACAGCTTCAATATAAACAGAAACATAGCCAGCATCGATGAGAGCATCTGCATAGGCCACGGAGCTAAAACAGATTATCAGAAATGTGCTCCACAGTTCCCTTGACAGCTTCACGGGCTCTTTGGAAAGCCACGGTTCACCTCTCCACTGCTGGCAAGATCCAGTTGGGCTAAGATGTTGGCAGGTGCCAGCAAAGGACAATGGGCTTTTAATTAAAGCCTGAGGAGCCAAGCTTAGAAAACAAATCTCCTGAAGTTTCTTTTAAACACCTGCATTTCTTCTGCAGGCCCTACAAACAATAAGGGTGTGTTCCACCAAGGCAACTGTGGTCGTTAATCTAGGGTAGCGCAAGGATTTCTTGTAAAGGTAGTAATGGGATTTTTCTCTCTTCCTTTCCTTTTTTTTTTTTTTTTTGCAATATCTTGAAAAATTAGTGTTCCCTATTCCTAGTTTGGGGTAGTTGTTTTTACTATGGAGATCTCATAACTCAATCTTTCCCTGCACACGTGTCCAGGGCAAAGTTCTCATTCTCTCTGACACCAGAATTAGTGTAAACATATCTTGGTAATGGCTATATTTTGAGTCACTCACTTGGAGGAAGATTTTCTAATGTGGAGTCTGAGCCTGTTAAGCACTGTTGCTATGGAGACCGTGTGAGAGTAGATTAATTAAGGCCTGAACAGATGTTGTGAAGTGTGCAGAATGTGCTGTTTTCTGTTAGTAATTAAAGAGGGTATGCATGGACGTTTGAGAACAGAAAAAATAGAGACAATAGGAGACAAAGCAGTCAGACAGACAGACGGATGTGCTTGGCACTGGGCATGTAATAGTTCCTTCAGTACAACCCACTGCTGATAATTGTTGACACTGCTCCATTTTCTCATCCACCCCAGCCAGACAGAATAAGGCTTGAAATGGCCAAGCAATCCACCCAGTCTTCCTTTTACGGTCTGATTTGTAAGAGGCAAAGGAATATGCAAAAACATGTTCTTGGATCAGTGGGTTCAAATGGCCCATCTGTCTGAACACTCCAAAATCAAAATGGTGTGTTAAAGGGTTTTTAAACTACCTGGCAAGGAGGCCAAGTTCAGACTGGAGCTGGATGCATTGTCTAACCTGCTGGGAATACTGTCATCGGGGAGCCAGGTGCCAGGAGAGACGGGCTGCCCAGCTGTCTTGGAGAAACTGTCGTGGGAATGCCTGCGGGACCAGAGCAAAAGAAACATCAGTCTGCTTCAGCTTTCATCTGAAGAACATTTGTTTTCATTTGGGCTAAACCTTTCGATTTTTACAGCACTGTATTTTTATTTTCCCTTGAGTAAAATCTTAACCTTAGGTTGAGGTTTGAGTTCAGCAAACTGGGTTCCATATGGATCCTGCGTAGGGGTCCCAGTGCGTGGTGTCCCCCTGTGGCCTCCTTCTGGTTAGCAGGAAGTAATTAATCATTTTAAAAGGTCTGCAGACTTTTCTTCTGGGCAGGCAGCTATTTTCCTTAGACTGGCAGCTTTTGAAGCACGATCACTCTTTCTTTGTCTCAAGTGGTAGAACTGGGGCTGTCTGAAAATGAGCTAGAGAGCATCACACAGGCACTTTGTTTCTTGGGGCCGGGTTAGTCTCCTGGCAGCCCGAGCCCAGCTTCTTCCCACCCACAAGCCCTGGAGAGTGAGTCAGAAGGTAAAGATGTAATGGGGAATTGCATGGCTTAGGAGGTCAAGAAGGGTGGTGTGTGTGTGTGTGTGTGTGTGTGTAGAATGAGTACTCTAACCAAAGCTTGCTCTCTGTTTCTACACACGAGCCTTTAAGCAGTCAGGCACCCTCAGACATAACTTGTACCCGGATTTATGAGGTTACTACATGTCGTCTTCCAGCCTTGTTATGTGTGGACTTTGGTCTATGAACAGGGAAGTTTTTTCCTTTCTTTTCTTTCATTAAAAACTGAGTGATGGCTGTAGGTAGTACTTTTACATCTCAAAGAAAGTCAGATACCCTCCAACTGCATGCTATTGAAAGCCAAAGGGACAGGGGCAGAGGGATGAAATGGATCCACATGAATCTGTCACAACATTGTGGTGGAGAATTCGAGTTTACATCTTGATTTCTGTATTGTCCTCTGCCTATGGGACCTAATGTTCACTTACCCCTAAGTTTGATTGTGAAATCGATTGTACTTTCCAGCTATCTTATTTGAAGATTGTCTCCAGTTAACTCTTCGGAGAGAAAGCACTTAATGAGGCTACAGAAATAGAAAGGAGAAGGATTTGCTCTTTGAATCAACTGATTTATGTGTCTCTGATCATGAATAAGAATAATAATCTGGAAAAAAAATAAGTCTGCCTTTTCTTTCCCCCCAACACATATAGGTCAAGAGGTGTGTTTAAAAATTGGGATGGAAAGCTGGGGATTTAGCTCAGCAGCTAGAGTGCTTGTCTAGCAAGTGCAAGTCCCTGAGTTCGATCCCCAGCACAAAAAAAAAAAAAAAAAATTGGGATGGAAGAAAGAAATAACAACAGTGGTTTGATGTCTTTGAAAGAATATCTGATTTAGTAAAAGAGCAACAAGCAAAACCTTGAAACAAATGAATAAAAGTAGAACCAGTATAGGGAGTTAATTCAAGAGGAAAATACACATTTTCCCTCAATCCTCACATTTTGAGAAAATATTTTATTCTTGGCGAACATCAGCATGTATTCTGTGTGTGTTTCCACAGGTGTGTACAGAGGTGTGTGTGTGTGAATTGTATTTGTACACACAAACACTATTTGTGGTCACTTCAGTGTGATGCTGCCCCAGGAAATAAACCTTACTACTTTCCTTCCACTGTGTCCTTCCACGTGTTAAAATAAGGCCACGAGAACCCAGCTGGCCAGTTGTCGTGACAGACACAGTCCACGATTGTACTGTTTTAGTCCTCTTGGGCTGCTGTAAACAAATACCAGAAAGTGAGCAGCCTAAAAACAATAGAATTTATTTGTTAAAATTCTGGAGTCCAGGAATTCCAAGATGAAGGCACTGGCAGAGACTGTTTTCTGCTTTGTTGAGGGCTCCTTCTAGCTGTGTCCTCACACGGTGGAAGAGGCAAGGGCCACTAGAGCCTCTTTCATAAAGACACTAATTCTAATTCTTGAAGGTCCAACTCTCATGATTAGATTTTCAATATACAAATTTTGGAGAGACATAACATCCATGTCCATAGCACCCACCGATCCATGAAGACAAGTACAAACCCCAGTAGACTGTGTTCTTACTAAGCAGCTGGCCAATGGTCTCAGATTTCATTTCTCCCTCTTGTCGGTACATCAACCTTCCATCAGTATAAAGTTATGCATGTCTACCATGCCCAGGACTCTGCTTAACATGGGAGCACATCAAAGGTGTCTATCCTAAGGTGTCTGCTGTGGATGAGAATGCTGCTTCTCTGTGTCTGCAGCAAAAGGACAGCACAGTTCAAGCAGCAACGCAAAGCACTAGAACCCGGCAATAAAATAAGTGCTCAAATACAAAGAGTCTTAGGAATTGAGCTACGCAGGGAGAGCTCTGATAGTGGAGGCGTGAGAAGACTCAGTGACTGGCCAGAATGTTGGTTTGTTATCTGGTCCAGTGTTAGGATTTTGAATTTTTCATTTACTCTGGTCTCAACAGGGGCATACTATAGGTGAAGCCCATATTTTTTGTTGTCATTGTGCAGGCAGAAATGTGTGACACCTTTTTTTTACCGATTCTAAGTCACAACTAACATTCCTATAGCAAAAGACAGGTTAGCTAGGTTCGGTGGCACATGCCTGTAATCCCAGCATTCGAGAGGCTGAGGCAGGAGGATTGTCATGAGTTTGAGGCCAGCCAGGGTTACACAGTGAGTTCAAGTTCAGCCTGAACTACGTAGTGAGACCCTGTCAAAAAAAAAAAAAAGGTTAATAAAAGAAAAATATAAAGAATTTATTTACTCAAAGTTTTACATAACCTTCGTGCCTTCAGAAATCAGGACCCAACGACCCTGGGAAAAGCATTTTTATGCTTAAATTCTATGAAGGATGGACAGTCATGGAGAAATGTGAGAAAGGACTGGATCTAATGGAACAGATTGAAGGGGAAGCCCAGTAAGACCTGTCAGTTCAGGTTATTCTTGGCCTTTCAGAGTGGCATTCCTTTCTCCCAAGTGAGAGAAGGGAGAAGCAATCCAGGGAACTTTCTAGGTTTTATGGCCAGCTTTGAAGATGAAGAGTTCTAGTTTCTGTGACTCAACTGAAGGGGAAAGAATTCTGATTTTGGTGGCTTGCTTTGGGGAAAACAGAGGGGCATGTGACAGCAGGATAGGATATCAGAGAGATCTGGCTTGTCAGTCCCTTCTGATTTCCTCCAGTCAAGGTACTCAGTGTGCCAAGGTGTCACCCTTTAGGTGTGACCCTCAACATCAAAATAACTGGGAAGAACTGGCATTAGTGGGCAGGAGAAGCAGGGAGCTAACGGGTCTGCAATGGAAGGAAGAGTCCCATCCAAGAACAGCTGTCAAACTCCAAAAGCTGACTGAGAAACAAAGTATTGAATTTTAGCTTTTAGAATATTTTATACAATGAGAATTCAAAGGTGGGGAAGCATTTAGACACCTTTTATACCTTATCTGAAGAGTGGCAATTTACAGATACAGGTAATTTCGAACATCTTGGGTTTTAACGAGTGCTCATACTTTTTTAAGAATAGAATCATAAAAATTCAAAGAGAAGGCTTCTTGCAAGCACTCTTAGAAAAATAATTTCCTTAACATTGTCAACCCAAAAGTGATAGACGGGACCAACACAAAGCCAATGTTAACAGGGCTCTGACATTTTTCTTTTAAAAAGCACAGTTTCACTTTAGCTGACATTTAAATGAAAAAGCCCAGCGGTGTAGCAGGGAGCTGATGGATTTGGAAAGCATGGGTAGGAGATAATGAGGGCTCTGCGGTGCTTTTCCTGGTGATGGGCAATAAATGATCTATTCCTGGCCAAAAGCAAAGGCGATGAGGCAGTTTCTATCTTTCAATTGCAGGAATCTGCACTGCACTGAAACTAAAAGTCATTCAAATATTCAAATACTGCCTTTCTTCTGCTCTCTACAGCAGATTTTCATATTAACCTTGATAACGAACAGGAAAAAGACCCTGGTAGGCATTTCGTGGGTCAGAGATGTTAATGGTTGTTTGCTTACATTTCTCAAAGTGCTTTAGACACACTAGCCTTGTAGCCAGCCAAGCAAAAATTGAATCTGTAAGTGGATTGGTGCTACCTTGACCTGCGGAGTGTGGGAGGTTTAGAAACCTCAGGTCAGAAAGCTAAGCTGACCCCCCTCTTTCAGGAGTTTATCATGTGTTTTGAGAAGCGGCTGACTCTGCATGGCCATGAGGCGCCATATACTCAGAAGGCTGGGAGCAGGAGGAGGTTCTGCCCGAGAGCAGGAACTCAGGCCCTTCTTGGTTGCCCTCAAACTCTCCTCGTTCAGTTTTTGCATCTACAACATGGTCCAGTATAAGGTTCACCTTGTCACAGAAGATAAGGAAGTGAGACTTGTAAAGCACTGTAACTCAAAGATCAACTTCAAGTACTTTCAATCCTTTAGAAGGCAACTACTCCAGAAATGTTTACCTGGAAGCCTCATGGGTAGAGACCTTCTGGAATCAAAATAACAGGGCATGTGAATCCTTCCTTCCGGTCCAGGAAACGTAGACACTCATTTTATTTATTAGGGGAAGTAAAAGCACAAGAGGGCTGTCCTGAGAGTCATATTAATAGGCACAAAATTTTGTTGACAGAGAGGTTTGTCCTTTTCATCAGGTTCCATTCATTGTTCTAAACTAACTGCACTTCTGACTCTTGTCAGGAAGCCATCGACTCTCACAATCAGGCTTGGAATGGGATTCTGTGCTGCCAGATTACATCCTGGTCCTTCCCTGGAGAGGAGACTGCTCCTGAACATGTGGGGTTTTTTTTTGTTTTTTTTTTAAAGATCATTCCCTTAGAAACCTCAAGTATCAACAATGGCTAAGAGGGAGTAAAGCCAAGTAGTCTCTTGGGTCCTTGAAATGTGGTATATATTATACTAATTGGACATTTTCTAGACAGATCTATGTGGAATGACTCTTAGGGTATTTATCTTAATTTGCTCCTCGGAGAAATATTTAATTATCATTTTTTTAGGTGCTTCTTAAGTTGGTTGCTGTTAAACTGTGTCTGAAAATAAACTCTTTCCTCCTTGATTTTCCTTCTGGGATCCATCAAGAGATTGACTTTCAGGCGCTTAACGAAAGACAAGGGTCCATCGACATTGCTTAAGGACCTGAAGGAACCATGCTAATTGCCGGACCCCTGAGAGCTGCCGGCGGCCTGCACAGCCGGCTGGGCACGACCATCCCGCCCTTTGCTCCAGCCTCGACTGGAGAGGAAGAGAAGGCTTTGGGGCAACCACGGAATCCTGACAACTGCCGGTGACAAACCTGCAGATGGACACGTCTGGGCAACATCACGTTGCAAATTAGCCTCTAGGAATAGCGGGCATGATTCCAGCACACAGAGCTTTTTGCTGGCCCCATTTGTCTACAGACATTTTGACCAATACATTCAACAGAATGCGTATTGAAGTTCCAAAGAACTCCTCCAGGGGGAGCAGTAGGGAAATGCCAGCCAAGTACGGAGACAGGAGGAGGTGGAGGGGGTGGGGCAGAAGCGATTTAAGGTCAATTCATTCTGAATTCATTAGGAAGCATTTCATCAGCTCAAATGTGCCAGAGAGAAACCTAGCAACTGAAAAAGAAATTTACCCACACCATTTTTTCCTTTATAGGAATAGTTGAAGTAGAATGTAGTGGAACCAGGGGCCAAAATAAATCTCAAATGAACATAGGCAGCAGCAGCGGTGATTAGCCTGGTTTATACAATAGAGTCAGGGTGCCCCGATTTGAAGCCCAGACTGCTTGCTACAAGTTATCTCTTAATCTTCCTGAGCCTCAATTGTTCATGACAGCTAAGGATAATAACATTATCTATGAGCTGAATGTTTGTGTCCTCTCAAAATTCATATGTTGAACCCCCAGTCCCAATATGGTGATGTTCGGAGGTAGGGCCTTTGGCAGGTAAGTAGGCCAAGTAAAATCATGAGGGCGGGCTCTCAGAATCCATTCCCTTATAAAAAGAGGAGGCCGTAGAACCTCTTTCTGCTTCACAGAATGTGAGGACACAGGATGATAGCACCCTGAACTCTGGGAGAAGGCCCCCACCAGCATCTGGCTCCCTGATCTCAGACTTCAGCCTCTGGAACTGTGGGAAATAAATTTCTGCTGTTTATCACCCACTCAGTCTATAATACTTGTGATAGCAGCCTAAGGCAATGGACTAAGACAATCTGAAGATCATTTTGAGGTATACACAAAGGCCTCCATTACCGCCTGTGATTATATTAATAGCTGTTTGGCGCTTACCCTCAGACTCTCCATTGTCTAAAGCCATCCACCTTTCCCACCAATCTCTTGATAGGACTTTCATTCAGAAGGTCCTTTTATCTGAGAAGTTAGAAGTGGATCGCAGCCTTCTCATTACTTCTCACAATATCATTAAGAAGTAGATAAGAGAGCAGGTATAAGCCACTTTCTCACAGTGGAAAAAGATTCTCCTAATAGACTCATTGTCCAAGGTAGGAAAATTAAGCTCCATGTTCTAGGTCCTTGTTAATTGGCTGGGTCTGTGGGCTTTCACCTGCTCTCTCTCCACCCTCATATCAAGGTGGCCGCCATCAAGAGACTTCACCTAGCAAGTGCTGAGAGCTCCCTCGCCAGCCCTCAAGAAGCTGGCTAAAGGAGAAGAGTCTGGAGTTGACATCGTTCACAGAAGATGAAAGATGAAGTTTTGGTTTGCCTCTCAGGGACTTCTGCTAGAGTTACCATAAAAACGCATACAACAAGAGACAATAACATTTGCCATTGCTAATTTTAGAAGGAATGTGACCTTATTATTCCAGTATATTACACAAAAACCAAGAGGGGTGGGACACTGGCTGTGAGTTTAACACACAACAAGACCCATTTAATTTCCATCCATTTCCCTGGGCCAAGATTAACAACTCCCGGACTAGACTTGGAGAGAGAAGAATCATTTTCTGAGAGCAGGGCCCTCAGGCTGTCTCATAGTTGGGTTTCACAGAGATGCCTAATGGCTGTCTTCTGAGTCTGAGAGTTTTCCATGACAATTTGTTGAGCCCAGTGTGACATGTTGCTGAAGGAGGCAGAAAATCTCCCCAATCTCTTCAGCTGAGGTAGAAGCTGAGTTCTGCTCTAGTTTTCTTTGCAGGCTTGAACTTTTTCTCGCAGACCCAGATTAATTGACCCTCAAATACCTTTTCTTAAGTCAGTCATTTCAACAGACTCTTCCGTTTCTGTTATAGAGTCTAAAGGTCTAGTTCTCCTAGGCCAAAATGAAGTCGTCACACTGCCCTTGTTTATCTTCCCCTCTGCGCCTGTGTCTCAATGGAGTAGATGTAGCCACCTTATGCAGCATGGATTATGGTCCCCTCCGTTGAGCTGACAAACTCTGGTTCCTACACAAAGAACGAGCCACAGGTGACACCTTAGGAGCCTGGGCGGTAGAGAGCTGGCAAGATGAAAGAGAAGAGTAGGTCTTTGATTTTACCGAAGAAGGTTGGCGTGTTTGTGCAGATTTTTCTGAGAGATGATATAACATGTTTCCCGGTAGCAACACGCAGTGGCACCCCTCCGCTTCACACTGGGAGAAGCAGCAGGCAGACCAGGCTCGGCCAAATGCCTTCAGACGCTTCAGCCTCCACTGCGCCCCCGTGTGTGCCTTGCCTGCTCTTCGCACCAAGTTCTGAAATCCATCTGCACGCAGAAGGACGTGTTCTTGCTCTGCTTCTGTCTGACCTTTCTGCTGAAACCAATTAACGTTTCTCCTTTGTAAGAGCCCATTTGATGTCCCAGAAATGTAAGGGGGCTATTATTTTTTTTAACAAGCTGTTTTATTTTGAATGAGAAACTCTCCTCCTGCCAAGAATGCCTTTCTATCCTGAAACTCGAAAACCACAAGCAAGTAAGTGTTGTTCCAAAATCCAGCCAAACCACCTCCCAGATTTATCTGAGATGAAATAATCAGCCACCCAACAAAACTTGCCAATTGCAGGCGGCACAGTAAATCCAGGACCTCTAGGCAGGACAAGTTCTAGAATGTAGGTGGGAGACGAGCAATCCATGAAGGGTAGGAGGAGTATTCCGGCCACACAAGAGTTGGCCTGACCTCGTGCTGGGGGCTGGGATGACTGAGGTGAGGAGTAAGATCATCTCAACAGGTGAGGACCACCCTTCATCAGGCAGTCTGGTGCACTCACGCTACACAGGAAGCGTTTCTATAGGAGCCATGATTATCCCCAGCTTGCAGATGGGCAGGCAGAGGCTCAGAGGTTGGCTCTTTTGCCCAATGTCATGCACGGGTGGAGCTGGTCTTCGACTGACTCCAAAGCCCTGCAGCTTCTTAAGCATTTACTTGCCTTCACTTGAGTTAGAAGTGAATAAAACAGATTGCTACAGGCCTTCTGCTGCAGAGAACTAAGTGCCTAACACACATCTAAAGCTGTCTGTTCATGGAGCATTCGTAGTGTTTTACCGTCAAGTTCAAAAGTGCTTATTATCCCTGCAAACTAGACATGACAGCTAATAGTTAGCGATCATTGACCAGGTGTAAGACATTATGCCAAGGATGTTAAAATACATGACTTCACCTGATCACCACCAAAAGGTAGGTGGCCTCATGCTGAGAGCTGAAATTAACTTTCATTTTGCAGAAAAAAAAAAAAAAAAACTGAGGCTCAGACAAGCAATGTAACCTCCAAAAGGCATGTGATATTGGGTCAAGCCATATGAAATTAACAGTTTTGTGAGTAAAAATCAGCCATGTATAGCTCGACTTCATATTAACCAGGAAAACTGGGTCTTCAGTCCAGGTCTACCACCCCATGAACTACCAAAGAAATAGTTACAGTGCTAAGTTGGATTCGGTGATCCTCACTATTGATTGGAGAGCAATGTCTTGGATCAGGAGGAACAACCTCTCAGAAACCACTCAAGGATGCTTTAGGGTGTGTGGATAGACACACCATGGTGGACTTGTTATTGCGGTCAACTTGAGCAGGAATGCCCAGCTGGACCGAATTGGTGCGTTCTGGGCCTAGAGCAGCCACCTGAGGATTGTTGCCAACACAACATAGAGGAGACTGGGAGTGGAAGGCAGGGGCCGGCTGTTTCCCAGGAGAAGCTCTGTTGCGGCTGGTTCTCCCACAGGGAACATGGCTGTTTTCGTCACAGAAGGAGCCGGGGCCTTGGCATCGGCAAAGATGGCTGTTACTGGCTTCGGGGGAGCTCTGTCTTCATCTCCACTGTGAGTGTCTTACCCTGGCTCCAGTCTAGATTTCTTCAGCCTCTTAGTGCAGACACGGATGTACGTGGGACATTGCCATGGGCTCCCGGCCCTTGACTGGCTCTTTCTGGCCTCCAATGTGTAGCTAGACAACCTGTACTCTTCCTGCATTTGGCTTGTGCGTGTAAATGTTGTAACTTGTAAATGGCTCGTGTTAAGTCTGCTCTCTTACAAACCACTGACTCTAGAAAAGTAACGAATACACAAATGCTTCTCCAATGAACAAACAAAAAGATGGTGGCAACCCTGTCCACAACTGGAATTCAGCTTCAGCCCTTCTCTCCCCATCTTCTTTTTGCTTTATACATGGCTCCTTCTGTTTCACTTTAGCTCTGCCCTGTTCCCTTCAGGCCTCTCTGATTCCTGCCCTTGGATTCACCTCAAACTCGTGCTTCTCCTGCCTTGACTTGTTTTGACGGGACTTCTCTTTGGATGGGCCCCGGGCACTATGTTGCTCTGTGTGACTCATCCCCGCCCCTGGTTCCCACCTCTCCTCACCCTGGGCCCATGTACTTTTGCTCTCAGTTGAACCCTCTGGGGCTTCTGGCTCCTGCTACCAGGCCCAGCCCTGCCCAGGCAGCTCTTCACCCTGGGGCTGACCTTGATGTTCCCTGAGCTCCCGTTTTCCATGCCAGCCACCTTTCTGTTCCAGACTACAGTGGATCCAACTTCCCTCCCATCCCCCAGCCCACTGCGTGGGTTGGGACACAACCGGCTTTGAAAGTGGTGGCGATAAGTTTGGAGGAGATGAGAAAGTTTGCTAGCTCTGTTGGTTCCCACGAGCAGGAAGGAGTTCTTCAGAGAGTGGGCAACTCTGGCAGAGGCCACGAGAAGCTGATGGCTATTTATGGTTTCAGAGAGAGGATAACTATGATGAAAGGGGGAGACAGAGGAAAAAATAGGGATTAAGTTGTGTTGGTCTGCAAGTATGCAAATCATTTAACAGTTTAGTTCTTAGAGGAAACCACCAACCAGGCAAAAGAAACAGGCAGGCAATGCCTCTAATGAAAGGGGGAGGAAGCTGAGTTCTACAATTTAATTAAAAAGGAAAATGTATTAGGTCTTTGTTCCTGAGCAAGAGCGATGCCTAGAGATGGGACAGATGGCACGCAGAAGGGGACATCAGCTGTCTTGCTACCTCTTTCCTTATGGAGCATTTCTTCGTCCTGGATATCCCGAGCATTTGGCTTCATCTCCATGAATTTAGAGAGCATATTATTATTATTATTAATTATTATTATTATTTTGCATTACTGGAATTGAACCTAGGGTTTGTTTGTTTGGGGTTTTTTTGAGGGGGTTGCTGAGGATCAAACTCAAGGTCTTGCACTTGGTGGGCAAGCACTCTACCACTTGAGCTAAATCCCAAACCCCAAACCTAGGGTTCTGTGCCTGCTAAGCAAGGGCTCAACCACTGTGCTACATCCCTGGCCCTTTGAATGCTATTAAAATTTTGAGACAAGGTCTGTCTCACAAAGTCGTCCAAGCTAGCTTCAAACTTACAATCCTTCTGGGTCTGTCTCCAAAGTATCTGGGATTACAGACAGGCATGTATCTGGCCCAGGGATGAAAATTTTTAATGATGATCTGGGAACAAGGGCTGAAGGGAAGGTGATGCTGAAAGATTTCGGTAGAGAGAATGAATCAAGTTTATGGGGAAATAAAAAGGATCATGGGAGACATACTGGGGATGATTGGCAGGTGGCTTGGCTTGCAGGAAACCACAAAGTGGTGTGTCAGCTCACCTAGGACTTACTCAATACCCAATGGCTCTAGGACTGGGTCGCTGGTCTTATGCACATAAGACAAATACAATGAAAAGCCCTTTCCTCACAGTTCAATCATTCTTAGTCTCTGGGAGATTTAGTTACATAGATATGTCATAGTCACACTACTTGTGCATGGCAGTGATTAGGGTGTAACAGGGCATTAGGAATTTTAGTTGGTAGTCATAGGGGGCCAGAGAGCAGCAAAGACCAGGGTTTAGCCTGGTCATGGGAGCCACACAGCACTGGAGCCCCTCGATTTCTACACTGATGTCTCTTTGGAACCGGGGTATTTCCTAGGACTGAGCCTGACTCCACGGAAGAAGTCTGAGGCTTAACGTGGTCACTTGGGTGAGAATAAAGTTGCTTGTTAGTGACTATCTCATAGGATCGAGTAAGAATATGTGTATATATATGTAAATATATAAATGCTTGGCAGAGCATTCATTCATATAAAATACTGAAGAAACGGTAGGAGACGCAGTAATGACAAGCACAACAAGAATGAGGATGCCGACTCCTAGTTTACAAGTCAGGCTTGACAGTGAAAAAGTGCATCTCTTTCCAACTTCAAAAACCTTCTTATCTCTTCTCTACATTTACCTCCAGATGCTTTCCCCAAACCTTGTTTTCCTGCAGATGCGGGTCTGGCTGCATAGATGCAGACCAGTTGGTGCCCGTTTCCTCTGTTCTCACACTGCCTACAAGCCTTGCTATCTAGCCCATCTTTGGGGCAGACAGTGCTAGCCATCTAACTAGGAGAGCCCGAGGAGAGACCCTTGCTGGAGGCCAAGCTCCTCTTCTGTTTGTGCTGCAGGAGAAAACAGTCTTGCTGTCCAAGGGGCATGAGAGGGACTGATTGCCAAGTCGTTCTGCATTACTTCCTGTCTGGATGGCAAATTCTGTATAATGCATACCCTTTTGGGCAGCAGGGTTATCGAACAGAAGAGCAATTTAGAGGGGCCGAATTTTGAGACTGTTACGTGATATTCTTTAATGGAAAACATTTAATGTCTACTTACTGGGAGTGATGTGTTGCAGTGCTATGGTTCGGTTGGACCACACTGATTAAAATATGCTTGTAGTAAATGAGCGTTATATATTGGTTGTTCTGTTTTCTGTCTTGTAGTGTCCAGTACTGCCTGTGTTCTATGTGAGAGTGAGGGGGTTGGGGTATTTTGGAAGCTATTCATGTTGGAATCAAGTTGGCTTTAGGAGTAATGCGGGTCAATAAATATCCTCGAGCATGTTTATTTCATTCTGTATTCAAGTATGGCAATATTTAAAGTTTGACTCAAATGGATTATAATTTAAAAAGGATGGTTATCTCACTGGACATTGATTGTTTTCTTATGTTTTTACATATCGAACATGTGAAGGCTTCGCCAACATACATACCATACAGTCACATCTCTTCACAATTATTCAGGAATTAAGTCCTCCAAAATAAGAATTTTCCAGATACCTGAAGCATATTCCCTTTAAGAGAGAATACTTATGTGTTTTAATCGTTCAAATTGAACTCTTTCATAGAAAGTATGGCATTTCTCTGGCTTCCTAACCAGTGACTCTCAACACAAGCTAAGCTTGTCTTGGTAAGTCAGACTTGAATGTTAAACATTGTTGACATGGTACTGACCCAAGGCAGCCTACATGTTATCAAGGTCCCTTCACTAGATGGCTCTCAGGGGAAAAGGCTTTGGAATTCTTGGTTCTTATTTTTAGAATAGCTTTTCTATCCTTTTTTGCTGTGGTTCAGTAGACGTAACTTCTTGCTGCTATCAGGAGGCCGACTTCTATACTTTCTCCTTAACCTTGTCAACCCTACTCAATTCTGAACAGAGACCTGATACCCAATCTTGGTGACCGTTTAAATAACACCACAGTAAATAGTCTCAGAGTGATGTAGTCTTAGGAGTGAAATATTTATATTTTAGTACATTGACTTCATGAGATCTATTTTGGCTATTCTAATAGCCTTTGTGATTGTTTGGGTGTTTTATGCAAGTGTTCCAGATAAAAGAAGTTGCAAGATAGCTGAATTCTAGGTAATTGAGATATAGCTGTATGCTTGAGAAAATATCTGTTCTTTTACATTAGTCTGCCTGTGTGTCCCTTAGCCAGAAGAATCTTCCCACTGAGTCTAGCCCATGTTTGTCCATTCCTATCTTCCTTAAAGTAGAGCTCCGATTTCCATCCACACAGTTAATAGGTTATTACATACAGCAGACCCCTGGAATTCTCCAGCGATACATTCTGAAGCCTCAGTGAATCTCCAACACTGCAAATATTATTACAATGTAATAGTATCCTCCATACAATGCGATAAAGCATGGTAAAGAAAAAAATTTAAGTGCTCCTAATAACTCTATAAACATGGGACTTAAGTGACTTATAGGGCTGGTTGGCTTTATTTTTAGAGCTATTTCTTACAAAGAAACAAAATTATATTGTTTCTCCAACATGAGACATAATATAGGAAACCAAAACCCACTTCTGAGGTGGATGCCATCGGCTGTGACATCCTGCAGAGTGACTCTTCCCACACACCATGCTTCTGCCTTTGATGATACAAGTTTGTACCCGGCACAAATTACCAACTGTCACGGGCCAAGGACGGCCACCCACAATGTCGACGGGTCCATGCAAATGAGGAAAGCGAAGTGTTCATTCACATGCCTTTAGGTTCTTCACTAGCACATTTATCTGTTTCAAAAATGGTCTTCTATGTTCCTGTAGTGGTGACAACATGAGGGGCTCACTCCAAAGCCATTTGGGTCCTCTTCTCTCTTGTCTTTCTCAGGTCTGGTGGCTGGAACTTGATTTCCGAGTTTTCTTGCTGCTAGGAGAAGACACATGAGAAGATTCTCGGCCAACGAGAAGCAAGCAGAGGTCCCAGGGGAGGGCTCTCTTTTGTCTTTTCTCCTTCTTGCTGCCTGCACCGTGTGCAAGAGGTGTTTCACCATAGACAGAACAATTACTAAAAGATAAAACAGAGAGACATGTTTCACCATAGACAGAACAATTACTAAAAGATAAAACAGAGAGACAGAAGGAGCTCACGTCTGATGGTTCTGTTGAGCTGCTAACCCTCTTAAGGAAGCCTGTGTTTGGGGCTTTCTACTGCACACAGCTGAAAGTGCTCCGGACCATTTCAATGACCACAGTTCTTACCATGGATCGTTTCATACTGAACACTGAGCTGCGTTCTTTTACTTTGACACTTTTTCCTGCTAAACACACATACATAGACTTCCTTTCCATTAGAAATATCTGCCCCAGCCCAGGTTTTTTTTTTTTAATAGACAAATAACCTTGGTCTATTTATCTTTCCCATATTTTGAAAAGAAAAACTATAACTTAAAAATACAGGGAAAGATGATAAATGGTAGCTGACCCTCTGCCCAAGTGTTGGCAAGAAAGCAGGAAATGAAGAGCACTGTAGGGATCTGGGGGCTTCATACCCTGTCCAAACAGATCTTTGGAATGGGATCTGGGTCCAGCCTTGCCTGTATTTTCTAAGAAAAGAAACATATTTGATTCTTCAAGAGAAGCCAGAAATACGGATATTGGTGATACGTCCTATTTTTACAAATTTTTTGGCAACCAAGTTAAGCATCTTTTAAACATTCTGTGAACCAACAACATGCAGAATGACTAATCCACGCACGCCTGCAGGACCGGGCTGGTGCCGCTTGGCATCTCCCGCTGTGGTCCAGTTGGGAGCCCATTCAAACTGTACATCTGAGAACACCAGGAAATCTACCATACTAATTTACACTATCAGTATTTCACCTACAAAATCTTAACTCCACAAGTCAGTTGTAGGCAACCTAGAAGAAAGGAGCAGCCTGCATTTTTTCACACTCCTTAGGACACACACTTGCAGGTGACTACATAGCAGACTCCCTGTCTGTTGAGTCTTTGCAGGAGATTTGTATCAAGCCTGAGATCCTGGTGCCCAACAATCACATGTACTTACGGAATATTAACAGAGGGCACACCACCATGAGAAACACGAGAGAGTGTGGGAGGAACAAAGCAACAGTATGGAGGACACTACAGCAAATCCCCACATTCTAACAGAAGGGACTTTGTACCCACGACCTAGCAACCTGGTGCAACAACCACCACAGTCTGTAAACACTGGAAAGTGAGTGTTGCACAAAGTGTGTGTAGATGTCCCGAGGGAATGAGAAGTAGAGAGTTACTACTCAGGAAGCCTTCGTGCAGGGTGTGAACCCTAAACCGGGTCTCGAAGAGAAGGACCGCCAGGCTGGAAATCACAGCTACTGCGTCCAAACTCAGAACCTTTTGAGGCACGAAAAACCTCTATCCTAGAACAATGTGAACCTCAATTGTCTTTCCTGAGAAGTGGTGAAAACTCTTCTCTGCACGGATTGTTTATTTGTATACAGCGTATTTTGTGACAGGTTAAGTGAAAATGGAAAATGTGAGTGCCGAGAACATGCCAGATATGTTTGTTCACCATTAAAGTGATTTCTATGGTAACGAACGCACGCCTACCGAGCTGTGAAAATTTTGAGTAAGATGAATTGCCGAGTACCTCGGTGCATTTAAAAACCCTGGGATGTTATCAGAGCTGGGAAGTTAAATTTAATGCTGCACATCGGACATCCAGCCAAGCACCCAAAGAATGTGGAACAAAAGCTAAGGGAGCCACATATCTTCAGAAAAATCCCCAAACTTGACCAACATCATGTGCTTGCTTGATTCCTCAAGTTTCACCAGGCCGACAGCCAAATTTTTTGAATTCATTTCATACCTGTGACAGCTTCCAAGACGAATATCTCTTGTTTTGTTTAGTACACAGTAGTCATGGATTATATTATGACTAGAATAATAAGATGGAGTGAAAGCCAGAAATGGACAGGGCAGCTGTTGAATTCGGAAGTGGAGTCCCGCTGATCTCAGAGATGGTAGTTCAAAATGGTGAGTACTTAGGATGAGTAGTTAGGGAAAGCCAAATGAGGTTTGAGGAGGTACTTAGCTGAGTGCTGGGTGCTGCGTGCTCTGCGGAGGCCCAAAGAAATGTGTTTGCCCCCAAAACCCTAGAACATGGGCACTGTAAAAATGAAATGGATTTGCAAAGGAGGTGGACACCTAGTTTCAGTTCCTAAGTTCATTACATTATGAGTTAGCTGGATGACCTTGGGCAAGTGACTCAACCTCTTTGAACTTCAGTGTCCTTATCCATAGAATGGGCTTGTATTGCTTAACCCAGAGAGTTACTGCAGAATTCAGTGCAACAACTCAGACAGAGAGCTTGGTACACTTGCTTCATGCAGAGTCCTGCCTGTTAAAGGCTGACGGGTCTCTTGGTGGTGACGACGACTCAGTGTTATGGAAAAGACCAAGAAGTGCTTCCTACCCAATGGCTTCATTATCCAGGTAGCCAACGCAGGAGAGCAAAGTTTCCTTGTTGCTCTTAGGCTTCCCGGACGGTCTGAGAACTGACAAGTACAGATTAACAGGAAAAAGTATGCAAATTTATTAAACGAAAGTGTTATGTGACACAGAGGGGATGCTGTTTACATTCACTGATGAGTGGACAGCCACATAGAAATGTAATTGCAAAAAAAGGGTTGAAAATAATGGTGATAGGCTGAGGGGGAAGACCCAGCAAGGCTGTCCGTTCAGATCCCTCTTGGCCTCTCTGTGTGGTAGCCCTGTGCCCTGGGTACGGGGTGGGACCCTCCGAGGGTGAAGGTCTTATGATTCCCCATCAGACAAGGCAGCTCAGAGACCTTCTTTACGGGCAGCTGCTACACAAAAAAGCAGGGGGAGGTTAGAGTGATACCTCTAGGTTGTGTGGTTAGCTATGGGGATGAGGGGTTCTAGTTTCCATGCCCACCTTAGGGAAGAGGAATTTCAGTTTCAATGGACTGACTTGGAGAGAAAGGGCAGCAAGAGAAAGGAGAGTGGGAGGTCGGAAACCATGCTGACTGGTATGAGATCTTTTCTACTTCTTTCAGTTCAAAGCATGTGAAGGTACTGTACTGCGGAGTGTTGTATTCCAAGCCCTAACAATACAGTAGGTATTTGCCAAAGCCCTGCCCTTGAACTGTGTTGTCAGGACCCCACTGGTGGATACTCCTTGGTGAGCACACAACCAGGTGTGGCCTGGTTTGGCTTTGTACCCTTGAGGCCTAGAATTGTGTCTGCTCTTGGATTAAGTATGTTAGTGGATGGCTTCCCTGGGAATTTAGAGCAGAACTGAAAAGAAGGGACATCACGAAAGTCCCAATCCCTGATTGTAAGTGTAGAGCTGAGCAACACAAAGGTCATGCAATCCAACAGCTTACATGACGGAAGAAGAAACCTTCTTGCCTCTACTGGTGGTTGCTAGTAGGAGTGACATGTGGGAGGGATTGGCTAGTGGTATTCCTCTTTTAGGACGGTTCCTCCTGTCCCCTCCACTCTCCATCCTCCACTCTGCCTCACTGGCCAGCATTTCCTTCCACTGCTGGCTGATGCAGCCCACTGGAGGCAGACTGGAGGAGTTAGAAGCCGGGCTTCCTGGAAGAGGCACACTATACCCAGGGGCAGGTGGCTACCTATCTAGCCTGGGGTGGTTCTCATACAATTCTGCCTAAAAAAAGAGGGATGAGCAGAGAGGACTTTCTTAGGCAACTGCTTCTAATACTGAGGCCAGAATTTAACAAATGAACAAAGTAAATCCTCTTTTATTTATTTCTTTTTGGAGCCAGGGATTGAACTCAGGGCCTTGTGCTTGCTAGGCAAGCTCTCTAACCACTGAGCTAAATTCCCAGCCCCAAAGTAAATCCTCTTTAAGGGCTGGAGGAAAATGAGCAAACTTGGCATTTCCTCTGGGATTGAGAAGCATGTGAAACCAGTCATTGTATTTCAGTCCATGCCTCTCTAGCTACCCTGTGCTTTCTAGAAAGCAATTATGTCAGAAAATTTCATTAATTTTATGTCTTTGGGTAATTCGCTGACTCTAATTGCCTTTGAGAGTTGGTGACTGCAGAGCTTCTGTTGGGAAGATCACAGATGAAAACAACATTTTCCCAGGGTGGTGAAATGTAATTGAATGATTACTTCAATTTTTAATAACCCCCAGAATGCTAGCACTTTGGGAGTGCGGCTATTGATACAGGTTGCAAGATGGAACATCGTACAAGAATCGAGGAAGCACCGGGGTGATGACAAGTGCAGACCATCGCACGTGCACAGAAATAACAGCAAAAACACTAAGAATGATAGTTGCTAGCTGCCAAAAGTCAGGTGCCATTTAATAATTTTTGCATATGAACTCATTGACTCCTCACAACAACACGATGCAGTAGGTGCTGCTCTCATCTCCAGTTTGGAAACGTGGAAGCCAAGACACAGATGAACAAACTTGTCTGTGTTCACACCGCTAGTGCACAGGGCAGAACTTCTTGCCCTCCCCCTGCAATGCTTGCACAATTAGATCCGTCGGTTTCCTTTTGTTGAGCTTTCATTTGACTTTCATTCTTCCTAATACACATCTCATGTGTTAGAGTGAGCCATATGAAATTACTGGGTTTTGTTTTGTTTTGTTTTGTTTTGTTTGTTTTTTTGGTGTTGGAGATCGAACTCAGGGCCTTGTGCCTGCAAGGCAAGCACTCTAACCACTGAACTAAATCCCCAGCCGAAATTACTGTTTTTATAAGTCAAAAATCATTGACTATTAGTGGTTTCATGTAGGTCACTCCAAGAGTCCAGGTGTTATGTATTAATTAGGACGATCAGCATTTTGTTTCTCTGGTCACAGTCACCTGTTGAAGGGGAAGGTCATGAGCAAGGTGATTCTATCAAAATGGGTCTCGGGAGTCTTGCCTAAATGTTAGGATGGAGGGCTGTCATGTACAGATTATACTGTCCAGAACTCCAGGAGCTCCACAGTTGAATTGAAACCTACCAAGCCAAGAAAATCAGTGTAAAGTTGCATAATTTCCAGGACCGAATGAGTCATACTTGGTCATCGGTCTCCCTGAATTTTCACTTAGATGAGCCAATTCATCTTCTTTTTACTTTAAGGCATTTGAAATGAATCTTATCCCATATCAGCCATTCTTGAGAGAAACAAAAGGGATTTTTATCTTGCAGCTGACATGAGTGATAAGAGAAGCCAAAAATGTCCAATGACCTTTAAATCCAAGACTTCTGACTTTTCAGCCAGTACGCCACAAAATGCTGAGAAACGTTTCTTGCCCTTTTTACCTGCAAGAAAATTGCCTCAGCATTTTGTGGCTTACTGTCTCTAAAGGAAAACGTGTGGGACAAGAAAGCACAGGGAAATGCAGTGTGCCTTTTTACTGGCATCAAGCCCCCAATAAAGTGAGACAGCAGAGCCATAGGCAAAAGAACTGGAAGTTTACGTGGGACAGTAAACAGTGAAATTTTACCTCTAACAAAGGCTTGTTCAGGAAAAGTAGGGAGTCCAAGGCAGTGTTCAAGTCTTTATTATGAACTCACTCTGAAATTTATAGTTAAGTTGTTTCTATGCTAAATTTCTCCATTTGGAATTCGCAACCACTCATATTTTCTTCCTGTTTATGGGATGTACTTAGAATTAAGCAGAGACAACATCAGTACTATACTTGCCCCTAAAAGGTAGTCATTTTTGGTTGCAAGTCCTTTAAATGAGTTAAAGGAAACCAAAGCCAATTTCTAAGATGGAAACAATTGTCCCCATTGCTTAAGGGCATTGCTTTGTTGGTAATTGATGATTACTCTGTCTAGGAATATAGAGATTGTGTATTTCAGTGGTATGAGTAATGTTCTTTGATCATACATGATTTAATTACAGGCTCAAGGACTTTAAAATAGGAAGGAGAGTCTTTCTGTGTTATTCCACTGAAAGAGTGTTAGTAACCACATGGCATTCAAAACAGGACTGGTTCCCAGACAGATATTTTATTCCTGGTAGTGGGCGGGGGTGGGAAATTATGGTGAAAGTCTCCTGAAATTTACTTGTCAAAATTCACTTATAGCCAATCTGGCCCAATAGTGTGAGGGTTTAAACGTGGGAACAATAGGGCTAAGCCCCCTGAGAGTCTCTCTTTGCAATGGGACCCCTGTTGTACCCTAGACATGTTTTTATCTTGGGAGGTGGGCAGCTTCGGTTTACTAAACTCCCTGGCTTTCCCGTCTGTTCATCCACTAGAAATCCTCTCTTAGATTGCAGCGAGGCCGAGGACACTACCACCATTTTTAGATGTAGGGGTGAATAAGAGATACCTGAGCAGGTCCAAGGGGATCTGAAGAACCACTGGCCATGCACCTGATGGCCACAGCAGTCAGCATGAAGAAATGCACTAGAGTCTAGACCCTTTTAGTTTCATGTAGGAGTGAGGCACCGGCCCTTCCGGTGAGGTAGGATGGCCTGATGGGGCGAAGGAACCGGAGTACGTCACGTTCAGGATCCTTGGGAGGGGGCATCCCCTTCTCCAGCACATACTTGAAAGCTTTTGTAGGCAGTCTGGTAGAAATGAACTTCCAGGTAACTGAGAAGATATGAGAACGGGCCTGAGCAAAGCTCCACCCAGCTTGTCTTAGAGACAGTGGGCCATGGCTATAAAGCCTCAGATATTTGGAGAACACTGTCTGACTTTCACCATGTTTTGAAATTTTTCCAGAATCAAGAAAATAGTTATAAGCTCTGATTTTATGTCTTGGAGAACTAGGAAAATGTGTATTGCAGTTTTATTGCATCAAAGTCAGGACCTATTATGGTCACGGAATAAAGCCAATTAGGCCTTGTACTACTCAGTTTTCCTGATGCTGAGATCAAATACCTGATACCCACAACTTGAAGGAGAAATGGTTTAATTTGGCTCTTGGCTTCAGGGGATTCAGTCCATGGTCTCTTGGCTCCAAGGCAGAAAAAAGCATTGTGTTGGGAAGGGCATGGTAGAGCTAAGTTGCTTATTTTATGGCAGCTGGAAAGCCAAACAAGGAAACAGTAGCAGACGGAAAGGCTAGAGACCACATGAAGAACTGAAGGTCACACTTCCTTGACCTACCCCCCATCCCCCGCACTCAGGAGTGTGCTTTACAATCCCCTAGGCAGCTCCCAAGCCAATCAGTTTGCGCAATGATGGCAAACCTTTTAGATACAAAAGCCCAAACTGCAACCCCAAACCTATTTATTTATCACAAAGGACCGGCACTGCAATTAAACCTAAATACTGAGGTTTTAGTTTAGAAAAACCAACTCACATATTCACATCTTTTGTCTTAAAGCAAAGCAAATAACCCACGTGCCACAGGTTTGCCACCACTGAAGTTGCCACTCTACTTTGCCATCACAGGCGTCACTACCAGGCAGCTAGATAAGAGGCATGGACAGCCCTTGGTAGTGTGCCACTGCTTGTGTGTCACTTGAATCCAGCTCCAAAGTTGATATTTGCGTGCTGAATGTGTGTTACTTATGTCAGGTACATTGTTTGTGATGCAAATACTTTTAAGAGAGCAGTGACAGGAGACTTCAGGACTTTCCATATTAGGGCAGGTAACAGTTTCCAATGATGAGGCATTTGGTCCACACTCCTTGGTGGCCCTGCATGGCCTATGGGAAGACTGAAATCTTGTCATATCCCCAGGTGGCTGAGAAACCATCGTGTCACCTTTGTAACAACGCCAGCTGCTTCTTTCAGGGCGCACTCTGTGTTTAACACTGTGGAACAGATTTCTGCACATTGTGTTATTTAATCCTTACAGTATCTCATGGTGTAGACATTATGTTTTATATTTTACAGATTGCTTAGGTAACTCGCTTCACAATTAGTAAGAGGCAGAGGCAAAAAGGAAAACGTGCAGCGTGACCACTCAGGCAGAGCGTAGAACTCTCCCTGTACCGTGCTGGCTGAGAAGACTTTGGGGTGCTCCCAATTTTGAGGCCGCTCTGAGAGTGGTTAAGTCCTGAGTCTGTCATAACCTTGGGACGATACAGGCTCCTGTCAGATGAGAGGGAGTCACCCCCAAGATAAAGCAGGCCTGCAGCTCTATTTCAGCAAAGCTCCAGTGGAGCCCGGTGAGTCTGCGTCCCCGGATGTTCCCTCCTTACCATAGACTGAGTTTGAGAGAGGGTGGCCTGCTGTGCAGTCTGCAGAAGGCAGAGTCCCTCTCTCTGCCACAAGGGGAAGTCTTCCGGGAGCCATCTCCTGTTTAAGCACCTCTCTGTGACGCTGTCTCCCCAGCCTGCCGTCAGTCACCCTGGCCAAACAAAGTGGTTCTTTTGCGCTACCAAGTGTTGCCAGTAAGATAAGGAATTGCTATCAAATTTCACCCACGAAAGTTCTTCCTCCCTTTTTGAACTCTTGGATTGATTCATCTTGACCTTCAAGATAGGGAGCGGAGAAGGTCGTGAGGAAATGTATAGGGCTACTTCCCCGGGGCAATTTCCAATGTTTAGCTGTAAATATTTTTAAGAGGGATAAAAGCAGTTACTCTGTCTCTAACCGCCACACACACCACAGAGGTCCAGCCGGGGAGGTCCTGTTCGCCCCACGTGGGAGGAGTGAGGCAGGAGGTGGGTGTGGCTGTTGAATGTGTCTCCCCTCATTTGTTCCTAATCTCCCCAGACATGCCTGCTCTTTGCCAGCCTGGATGACAGCTGTTTCCATCTCTTCCAGTTGCCCAAGCAGCGAGCAGCAAAGGAAAGATATTCTAAGAGCCCATGAGTGTTTTTTATTGAAACTCTGCTCTCCAGGGAGAGATTGAGGAAGCGATTTAAGCAACCTCATTACAAAATAAAAAATATCCTCCCACTCCGTGACAGGAAATTCGAGAGAGACAAGCCCATAAAAAAGCACTAAAAAAGTTTTTAAAAAAAGGGAACAAAGAAGAGATGTTAAATCATTAGGTACAAAAGAAGCAAACACAGCAGGAGACTCAAAAAGGATCTTAAAAATCAAAGTGCTTGCGCTTTGGCCTCTTTGGAAATTATGCATTGTGTTTCAAATATTCTAATTGCAGAGATTCATCAAGCTGCGTAGAATAGCTGGGAGGGAATCGTTTACCCTTAACGTGGTAGTTTAGGAGCACTCCCGACTTCTTACGTTGACAGTGTTACGGGGATATTTGGCAATGTTACCAGAAAGATTTCAGGTGCTTCGTATTTTGTTTGTGTAGTGCTTGAATGATACATCATAATTTAACGGCATCTAAATAAATCTGCTCATTAATGAAGCTGATTAGAAAACAGGCACAACATAATGCAGCTACACTTCCAGGTTGACTTGCCAGCGCCTCCCCCGATTGGGCTGGCTGTTTCTCTGAAATTGAAGTGAGAAGGAAATCCTGAGCTCTGTTTCAGGGAACTTTCATTTCTCCCAGTTCTGCTTGGCTTTGACACTGGTCATTGATGTCTCATCTTTCAGTAGGTCTCCTAGGCATTTCAGAACTCACAGATTTAGTGATTTTTTTTGTTGTTGTTGTTTTTTACATGGGATACCTAACTCTTCTATTTTAATGTTTTTTACATGGGATACCTAACTCTAGGGATCTGCCCTAGAGTGGGCTGGGACAGGCATAAATACTTGAAATATCAAAATACAGCAAAACAAGCCTTTCATTAGAAGTGTCTTCCAATAAACATTTTTTCCCACTGGGTTTGGCTTCCTTTTGGGGCTCCAGGAATACTGCTCCTCCCGCTGTGGGTAGTGAGTGTCAAAAGTGTGTTGGGGAGACAGGCTTTACCCTTCTCCTCTAAGTGCCCAACTGTGGGAAATGGAAACTGTATCTATTACAGGGTGGCCCACGAGTGGTGGTCAGGGGACCAGAGCAGTACAAAGATTGCCCGCCCTTCACCCTTCCTGTGGTTGGGGATTAGCGGGAGGGGGATGGAGGAGGAGTGAGTGGGTTCGGGTGCGGGTGTGTGGGACAGGGTGGTAGAGTAGGGGTTTCTTTTGTGGAAGGAGGTGAGCAAGACGGACCTAGGATGTCATGTAGACACATGACAGGTCTCATGGATATAAGGCCTGGTCTCATTTCCTACTCTTAACCTCTGGAGCGGCCCAAAGGAGCACCCCCAAAATTTACCTGCAGATGTGCAGCTCTCTGGTGGCACCCACACTGTTAAAATACAGAACCCGACTGGTATGTGAATTCTCCAAGCAGGCCATAGAAGAGATGCAGAATCTGAGCAAGATTTAAATGGCTCACTTTCTCCCTTAAGAAGCTTTTAAGATGAATAAGCCCACATAAAAATCAAGGTAGAAAGCAGTATTACTCCTGCAGGCATGTTTGAGTCAGACAGAGCCTGAATTTTAAAAATAAAAAGTGCTGCCTTGCTTAATATATCCAGTCTTCTAACAAGCCACCAAGCAGCTATTGTGCTCTCCTGGGCCCAGGGACATATATCTTGCTGAGACACACGCGTCCAAAGTCAGGATATTGTCTGGGAAACTTGAGCCTGCAGCTTGTGCAGAAGCCACCATCTCTCTGTAATTCCTTCCGGAAGAATAGAAACCCAGCACAGGCAGCGCTGCAGAGTCCCCAAAGGACACCCTGCCATTTATTTTCAGCGTGATTATTTTCCATTACACACTGTGCAAGGGGCATGTTTGAATGCTATCTCACTTTCTTTTCACATTCCTTCATTTACTGCGCCCTGAGAGACAGTCAAAGTCTCCAGGCTACACTCTGAAATAAAAACTCAGCAAATCTGAAGGATACAGCGTGAAGTTTCCCAGATGACCAGGAAGTTCTGCTGACGGGGCTTAAATTCAGAAGCTCCGTCTAGCATCCCAGGCAGGTGTGTTTATTCAGCAAAGGGGAAGCAGGAATATCTCCTCTGAGGATGGCTTCTTCTCTTCCGGTGGGCTAAACACTTAGTGTGTTTCCCTCCTTGACCATCTTGATCCCTGACTTTATCATTCTTGCACTTATCTCCAGCTTTGCCAGATTCTGGGGCTTTGCTTGCATTCTGGGGGTGACTTCCCTCAGGATCCTGCGTGCTAGTGCAGGCCGGGGACAAGTCCTCTTGGCAGGGTTGGGGGGTCCTTTATGAATTGTGGCCTACGATCAGCATCTTTCCACTGAGAGCTTTTCTCATACTGTCCCTGAGGGCGGCATGACAGAAAACAGTCACACAGCAGGCCCTGGTTTGTAAGTGCGAGGCACACTCATAACCTGTTCATAACAAAGCAGTATTTTCCCACCAACATGCATTCCTAGATCCAATTCTGTAGGAAGAGGCCTGGAGGTGGATCCAAGGAACTTCGAATGTTGCCGGAGATACTTCTCTGTTTCTCTGGGTCAGGACATTTTGGTGTATTTTAGAAACTCTCTCAGTTACATTAAAATCAGAGGTTCTCAAAACTTCCATGCATCAGAATCCCTTGGGCTCTTTAAAAATGTCTTGCTGGGCTTCTATTCCAGAGCTTCTCAGTGAACGGGTCTTAGGTAGGACCAAATGTTTGCAGCTGTAAGTAATTCCTAGGTATACTGGGTTGGATAGTGTCCCTCATCTTAGTCCATTCAGGCTGTGAAAACAAAATTCCCATAGATCAGTTGGCTTAGAAACAATAGCAATTTATTTCTCATACCGGTAGTTCTGGAGGCTGAGGAGTCCAAGATCAAAGTGCTGCTTAATGAGGGCCAACTTCCTCACGGACAGCTGGCTGCTCACTGGCAAAGGGACGAGCGATCTCTCCGGGATCTCTCCTGTAAGGTCATGGAGCATTTGTGATGTAATCAACTCCCAAAGGCCTCTCTTCCCCCTACCACAGTCTTGGGGGTTAGTTAGTACTTCGATATGTAGATTTTAGGGGAAAACATTAGCATAGCACTTCCAAAATGAATGTCCTTCCTGTGATCTCACAATAAGAATTTATTGGAAGGAAGACGTTACAGATGTAATCAGGTAAAATGAAGTCATACTGGAGTAGGCGCACCCTTAATCCAGTTTGACTTATGTCCTTATTAAAGTGGGAGAAGAGACCCAAAAACAGAGACAAGGAAGAATACTGTCTTGCTACTTTTCTGGTTGCTGGGACAAAATACCTGACACCCACTAAGTAAAGAAGGAAACATTTATTTCAGCTCACAGTGTGCAGAGGTTTTAGTCCATAGTCACCTGGCCGAAAGGCAGGGCAGCAGGGCAGCAGGGCAGAGGGGCGTTGCAGAAGAGAAACAGTCCACAGCAGGGAGGCAAGAAGCAGCAAGCAAGCAAAGCAAGCCTCCTTTTCCCTTTTATCCCATCCAGGCTACAAGCTGATGGTGGTGCCACCCCCACACAGGGGTCTTTTCCCTTATCTACACCCAGAACTACACTAGACCAGTCAGTAGACTCATTTAGTATTGCATACCCTTAATCCCAGCATCACACACTCTAGATCAAGCCAACTCCAAAAAGCCCCACCTGTGAGCACAGGAAGCCTTTCGGGGGCATCTAGATACAATCCATAACAAACACCGTGTGACAACAGAAGCAGTAATGGGAGTGAAGACTCTGCAAACCAAACAATGCCTATGACTTCTAGTAATAGCACAAACTAAGAGAAAGGCATGGAACAGGTCCTTTCCCGGTGACTTCAGAGAGAGCATGGCCTTATACTGTCACCTGGGACTTCTGTGCTTAGGCGCCGTATGAGAATAAATTCCTGTTATTTCAAGCTAGCAGTCTGTAGTAGTCTGTTCCCATATCCCTTAGAAATGAGCACACCAGAAATGCTGATACTGATGACCCTGGAACCACTCTTTGAAAACCACTGATGAAAACTATTTAGCTTGTGTCTGTCTTTAGCCCCTATTTTCCCTTAGCGCGCCCATGATAAACTTTCTTTTTTGGAATAATTCCTATTTATGTCTGGCAATGCCTGCTTGATTCCCTAAGAAGAATTTTCACCAGCTCCTGTTTTCTTAATACATCCCTGTTCCTAATTCCTGATCTTTTTACCTTGTATAGCCCCCGAAGGCTCGCTTCTACTATATTGTAGTAAGAGAATCTCCACCCCTCTGATCCTGATGGAGAATCGTTACTTCAGTTGGCTGAGGTTTCCTGCCCTCTAGCAAAGGCCAAAGACACAGGTAGCAGAAAGCCATTGCAAGAGCCATCAGGGAACTGGAGGGATGGGATGGAAGCAAGGGGATTTTGGGTTCAGGAAGACAAGCATTAAGAGGGATTTACCTGCCTTCAAATATATGAAGTGTTACCGTGCATTCAACACAGTCAGCCGCCGTCCCATCCCCTCTGAGAGCAGCCCAAAGGAAGGCAGGCTTAGGGAGGAGCATTTTGAGTGGACAGAAAGAATTTCTGGTGGAAGATTTTTAAGTCCCTGGAATGACAAGGGAGAAGTTTGAGTGAGAGTAGTCACCTCTTCATTAAATTTGATTTCGACGAGGCCTTTCCTGGAGCCAGGTGAATGAAGCAGATAGACTCTGGAGGTGCCCTCTGCTCTCTTGAGTCTACGAACTTGCAAAAGATGGAAACAATGTCCAGTTGGGAAAAAATTAATTAGAAGGAAAGAAAGAAACCTTTCTCTGCTGATATGATTGTGATCTCAAACAGAGATCTGTCTGCATTTCTTCATTCATATTTTTAACTAAATGCCTAGAAGATCCCTTTTGTGTTAAGCAGTTAGATTAGTAGATTTTATTTTTATTTTCTCTGGTATCTTCTAGTCTTGTCAAGTTTAATTTATCCACCTGCAGGATGACAAAAGGCGTGCATATTTGTTTTCTATTGCCACATTTATCACACATGTAGCAGCTTCAAACAGCACATGGTTTATGACACCACAGTTTGCCTGGGTCAGGAGCCTGGACATGACTGGGCGAGCTCCTGCCCCAGGGTCTCAGAGGCTGCCACCGGAGCGTCTATGGCCTCTCCGGGGCTCGGGGTCCTCTTTTAAGCTCACACGAGGCAGCAGTCTTCAGCTTCTTTTAGCTGTGGGGCTGAGGTCCTCACTTCGTTTTTCGCTGGCTGCTGGGGCGTGGAGGGCTGGTCTCAGCATCAGAAGTCCCCCCGCTACTTCTCAGGCCCTCTCACAGAGTGGCAGCTTAGGTCGAGGTCAGCAGGAAAATCTCTCTGTGCCATAAACATGGGAGAGCTGCCCATCACGTGGCCACACTCCATACCACCTACAGGTGGGTCCCAGGTTCCATCTGCACTGAAGGCTGAGGATTATATGCAGGTGTGACTCGTGGATTTCACCAAACACTGGAGGGTTGGAAAGCGCTGTTCTGCTTTTGCTCTTCCCCAGGGCCCATCTTCCTGTGGGACCGGACCCTAAGGGCTTAGACTTTATTTGGGTCTTATCTGATCACAGGAATGCAGAAACAGAATTCTAAATGGAATGTAGACAGTATGGATAATCCTTATTTCACATACTATTTGTATTCTAAAACTTAATCATTAGAAATTTAGTTCTTTAATATGGGAGAATATTGAAACTAGTGATTTTTCTGTACCACCGCCACCTTTTTTTCTTCTAGGCATTCTAGCATGGAAGGTAGACCTTGGAACCAGCCTGCCTGGGTACAGGTCTTCTCTCTGATACTAGCCGTGTGGTCTTGAGCAAATCACTGGGCCTTTCTGCTCTGTTTTCTTCACTTACAAATGGTGCAAATACTTGCTTTTACCTCACAGAGTGGTAGTGAGGATGAAATGAGTTAATATATGTCAGTACTTTGCAGAAGGCCTGGCACAACATCAACACATACATGTGCTAGCTATTGTGGTATTTTGGTCAGGGCACCAGACATCCCGGGCTGTTCACACGCGTGACCCTTCACAGGCATTCTTAGGAGTTCTTGGCTTGTAGCTGTGGCTCTGCTTCTTTCTCTTCCACTCAGGGAAGCATTTCAGAATGTAAAGGAAAGACACTTTCTTATGGGAGTAAGTTTGAGGAATGATTTCTTAAGAGGTAAATTATTTATAAATTTTAGTATTTAAAACTGAATCATGATAATGGCAGGTGAGATGTGTTGAGTATTTACTATGTGCCTGCGTCTTCTCAGTGCTGTGACTGGATCCTCATAACGCCCCTAGAGGAAGGTACTGTTATCCCCTTCGGCAGAGGAGGCTCAGTTACTTACTTAACCCAGCTCCGCAGTGGTGAAGACCGAGAGGGAAAGGAATGGCAGCTTTTGAACTTCAGAGTGATTCGATCTGTTCAATACCATTTCCCATTTTATTGCTGGCACCTCACCCTTGACTTACATGTTGTGATGCTACAGTCAAGGGACCCTAATGTGAAGGACACGAAAGAGCAAAGCACTGTGGGTTTGTGTTTTCTTGCTGAGCAAGATGGCCACAGTGAAGGCAGAGGAGGTAAACAACTCAAGGCCCACATACTGGGTGAGCATTTGCCGTGTATGAGGCCCTGGGCAATGTTCCTTACTTACCACTGTCTCATTCAGTCCTCCTAAAACACCGCAGAGGCCTATTAGTACCTTCTTTTCACAGAGGAAGGTATCGTAGCTCTGAAGTTGCTAATGAGAAGCGGCCCTGAGTCAAACCCAAAGTTTTTCACGCCCCAAACCTGTACTGTTTCCACTGCACAATGTTGTCTCGACATTGTATATCAGAGGAGAAGAAGAGAACCAGCCCAGCACAGTGATCGCAGAATAGGGTGTGAGGGAGTCTCCAGGGAAGTGGAGGCAGCAGAGGCCCCATCAGCCTAGACTAGTCTTCTTATATTTCTGATGAACTTGATACAGAGGGCTTTGCAGAGGCCCAATTCTGCCAGGTACCTCGCAGCAGTACAGGGTGAATCTCAACGCCCCCAGCATCAATTTCTTCATTTTGTCAAATAAAATTTGCCTTGTCGAAAGAACAAAGGGAGATAATTTCTGACAGCCCTGGGTAGATGCTACAGCAGTTTGCACTTTTCATTTAAGCAGCTCCTCTAAACACACACGTGGAGAAGAGAGAGCGAAAAGATGAGCTGCGGGTGGAGGAGGGTCTCCATGGATGAAGGGCAAGCGGTGTTTAGGATGGTGTCAATGAGTGGATAGGAAAGTAAGCCGACTCTGGAACCTCAGATGTCACTCTACAATGCTATTTTAAACTTTTTCCAGTTTGCTTCTAGAACGTAGAAAATAAGTGCACACATAGAAGACATACTGATAAATAGATGTATTTAAAGTGCTTGATGGAGAAGAGAGAACAGCTGTTAGATTAGCAGCATTTCTTCTACTGCCACTTGATTGCACTTTCCTCT
This sequence comes from Hystrix cristata, assembly GCA_004026905.1. NCBI lineage: Eukaryota > Metazoa > Chordata > Mammalia > Rodentia > Hystricidae > Hystrix > Hystrix cristata. The sequence continues at coordinate 52,926 of PVJO010002219.1, read as the reverse complement.
TTGTTGCTCACCAACATCTGCTGCTGCTGTTTGTGTTACCTGAGCGGTACCATCACTGTTACAAAGAATGACAGCTGCAAAGAGCACGGTCACTTCAGTAGAACCTGCTGAAAAAGAGTTTTCCCGTTTGGAGTCTTGCCCTTGGATTCCAACCCGCAGGAGATTAAGGCTCAGGGTGACAGCCCAGATGTTGTGTGCAGATGCTCTGGAAACAGACGCAGGGTGGTGAGAACAGGCAGCTCTACATTTCAGGAATAACTGGGTGGTGACCTTGGAGGAGACTCTGTGCCACTTCTCAGGTGTGACACTTCTCAGGCGTGACACGGGTATGACACCAGGCATTGCAGTGGGGCAAAGACCCGGTGGGTGTGTCGTTCCCCGTGTATACATCATCACACCTTCAAGAAGCCTTGACAGTGTGCCTGGATTAAGGAGGTGGATTCTGGAGGCAGGTTTGGTTCTTCCGGTTTTAGACAATTCAATCAGCCTCCCTTTGCCTCGTTTCCTGCTCACAAAATGGAGAAGGAGGATGACAACCAGACTCTGGGAGTGATTCAATGACTAGCTCACAAGGCTGGCGGAAGGTCCTCAGAAATATTAGCTCTTAACCTTTCTGCCCCTGTTATTTGGAGAACATTGAGATTCAGCCAAACCCAAACAATCAGACAAGTGTGGAGCTAGAAGGACTTAGAAACTCTGCACCCGATTTGTGCTGCTACCTCCTGGCTGTCTGTGCCCTCTTATTCTCAGCGTTAAGGGTTCCTTAACTCAGGCTCTGCATCTGTCCGTGTTGTTACTGAAGCACATGTTACTGTAAAAGTGTGTCCAGAAAAGGCATTTTTAGGGTGCCCCATTTTCCATCTCCGGGCATTGGAAGGACATTGCAGGAGGGAGAACTGTAGGACTAATGTCGGGAAAGTCAGTTCCTTCACGGTCGTGGCTTCCCTGCCAAAGACCCCAAGTGAGCAACTGAGAATCAGAGACTCATATCTGCCCGCAGCTGGAAATTACTAGCTTCTAACTCCGGGAGACCCCCGCGTGTCCCGAATATGATTCGCAGCTGACAATGAAGCTTGAAAGCTGATTCAGAAGAAACCATTAAGCGGAGCCTGAAAGGAAACAGTTGATTTCATCTGTTTGGGGAAAGCATTTCAGCAGAAAGGGGCCTCAGATGGAAAGGTTGGCCTTCTACGAGAAGCCAGACCTCGCAGGGGTCTGGAGGGAATGCAGACCGGCAGGTCTGCGCGTGGCCTGAGATAAGAGCCAAGGAGCCAGGCAGGCAGCCTGAGCACGGAGTCTTGCGCTCAGGCTGGGAGCTTACCAGCTGGGGAGAAAACTGGAAATGATTATCGCTGCCTTTCAGCTGAGTGCAACGAATAAAGTTGGTCGATTACTTTTTTTCCTCCCCAAAATGAGAGTGAAGGGCAGTGCCTCAGCCCGATTTGGCTCGCTGCTTCCCCAGTTTGAGCAGGATTGCCACAAACCGTGTCATCGGAGTTTCAGAGACTGACATGGGACCATGGTTTCGGGCTGTCTGGGTGAACTCTCCAATAATCGGTGTCCCCTCTGCAGTCCTAGTAGTTCAACCGGGATTTGCTGAACTCCACACTCATCAGACAGCTTTCTTATAGAGAAAACCTAGCCAAAGGGTGTGTGTTTTGGCAAGTTGCACTCTCAAAGGCCGGGGCAATGCAACCAGGCTCCATAAACATTCAAACAGAAAAAGTTACTCAGGAGTTGTGCTCTTCGGTTATTAATATTTCTTCTATTGCTACTCAATTGCTCCCTTTCTTTTTTGTTGAAACTTAAGGCAAAAATACCACCTAAGAAACTTTCCATTTAGAAAAAAATGTCAAAAAGATGGAGAAAGAATAGAACACAAAGGACTCACAGGAGAGACTGGGTGGACCCCACTTGAGGCAGCATCCCACAGCTAAAAGGGCCAGGCTGTGTCTAGAAAAGACACAGTGCCAAAGCAGAGAGCAGCAAACAGCAGGCCACCCCCAGGGCTCCCCCACCAACTCCAGCTAGGAAGTCCTTCTGAGTGCTGCCTCTTGTTTCTTTTATCCCATTCTGTCAACTTTGTCAGAAAGATGAAGAAAAATAACTAAAAACATAATAACAAAAAGGAAAAAAATGCATCGATTAGAAATGTGTTCAGCTGCAACTGAATGCTCACCTTATAGTGGCTTAAATGAATAGAAGTTCATTTTTCTCATAGCACTGTAAGTTTAGAAAGACGTATCTCCCAAATTTGTTCAGTGGCTTGGTCATGGCTGAAGTCTTTGCCATTCTCTGGGCTTTTGCAACATGCTAGATTCTTCATGATCACCAAGTGCTTGATGAAGTTCTGGTAATCAAATCTGCCTCTAAAGCACACAGAAATGAGAGAGGTCCTGGTCCCTATAGTCAGCATAACAAAAAACCCTTCCATTATATACCATACTTTCACTTTCACCTCACAGCACTAAATCCTGTTTTGTCCTAGCTGCAAGGGAGGCAGAGTAATGAGTGGCTTAGCCTCTGTAACAGGAAATGACAACAGTACAGAGAGTGAATGTTAGATAAAATCAACCAATAACGTTTTCCAGCAAAAGGCAATGTGGAATCTAATTTAAAATGAGAGATTCCCTGACTATATATCTCCTAGATTCATAGAGAGTAGATTTGAGTGCAATCCAGAAATCTGGATTGGTATAAAGTTCCCCGTTTACTTCTAATCATTATCCAGATTACAGAGCCCCTGGTCCATATAGGAATCTCTTCTTACCCAAGAAAAGGACATGAAAATAGCATGAGGATTAATCCTGTAGACAGTGAAATGCTGAATGCTGCCTTCTTCTAAAACATCTGACTGCCTTAGCCTCACTTACAACGAAGGAAACCAATCAGTGATGTGCACACACTGTTTCACAAGATGCTACTATCTGGGACCTGGAGAAAGCTCTTATCATTTTATAGGACACAAACAATAGAACCCCAATGTATAGTCACACGAACAGACAAGAAGCCTGGGGGCCAAAGCCTTCCATTGAGTAAAAATCAGAGTAATGAGCCAGCTACACAAGATGCTGAGGCAGGACTACAAATTCAAAGTCAACCGAGGTAATTTAGTGAAACTCTGTCTCAAAATTAAAAATGAAAGAAAGAAAAGAAAAGCTGAAGATTTAGCTCAGTGGCAGAGGGTTTTCCTAGCACACCTGAGGCCCTGGGTTCAATCTGCAGTACTGTGAAACAGAAAACAAAACAAATCATAGCAATGAGTAAGAAGAATTCACTCTGAAGCCCTTCAACATGATGCTTTTGCTGTGTTGGAGGGTGAGTGTGGCCTCGGGTGCACATAGCTGCATCACTGGATCGTTTCAAACTTCAGGCAAAGATGATGGCCCTTCCCTTTTCCAGGTCACACCTGTGTGTCAAGTGCAGACCCTCACTGGGCCATAAGGAGCTGTAGGCTGCCCTCAAATGGTCCTCTTTTCTCTTCTCTGTCGCACTTGAATGGGCAGAACTAACTCCTGAGCTGATTCCTTTCCTTGTCTCTGCTGGCCAGAGGAGCTTTGCTCCCAGTAACTCGAGGTCCAAGTCCACACCACATGTGACAGCTCAGGCTGGTGCTAAAGCGTTTGGTTCGGATTTTACTACAGCCATCCTTGGGGGAACTGTGGGAGCCCTGTATAAATGGGCTGGGAAGGATTTCAACTGGCTGTCCTCCTGGCAGAAGAATTCTGTTGGCGCAGAAGGGGAACCCCCACTTCCAAAGCCAGTTTTTTCCCATAATTGATTTTCCCACATAAAGGGCAATCATTTACCAGGTAGGTGTACACCTGTTTCATCCTCCCTGTAGGTGGATGAACACATGACTCCTGTCTGACTACTTACCAGGCAGGCACTGGGCTAAACCCGACACCCTCGTTCTCTTATTTAACCTTCCGGGGTGCACCAAAGAAGACTTCAGCATCATTCCCGTTTTGTAGATCCAGGGCTGTGAAATGACCTAACTCCCCAGAAAGAGCAAATGGGAGGGCAAGATTCAAACCCCATTCTGTCTGCCTTCTCCTTCCTCCAAGCCTTCGAGCTTGGGATATATGGATCAGGTTAAGAAATATATTTTAACAGCTATGCAGAATGCTGGCATCCTCGCTGACAAGAACTTTCTGGTCATATCCGAGTCCAGATTGTGCTGCTGTCCGACGTTTTTTGATTGTAAAAGTGTCAGTTATTTTCTAATTGTTCGGGGCAATGATGGCTGATGAGCACCTGCTCATAAGCACCCGCTGCTGGGCTTGGAGAAGACATTGAGAGAAAAATACACCACACCAGGTAGAAGACTGTTCCCGTCCCGAGGTGTTCTTGGTTTACAGAAGGAGTTCCTTTACATGGGAGCGGCATCAGAAACCTGATCCCTTCCTGCTCACCAGTCCTTGACTTGGCATCAGTGGGAGCTGAGAGTTAACAACCCGGGGGCCTGAGGCCGGAAGCCCTCTAGACCCTGCGATGGAAAGGACTTCTGGAGTGTGTCCTGGACAAAACTCTCCACAAAGAGCTGGGTGCTGTGGCACACGCCTCCAATTCCAGGTGCTTGGGAGGCTGAGGCAGGAGGGTTGCAAGTTCAAGGCCAGCTTGTGCAAATTAGCAAGATCCTGTCTAAAAACTAAAAAGACCTGTGATATAGTTCAGTGGTAAAATGTCCTGGGTTCAATCGCCAGAACTGCAAAAGCCCAAACTTCTCAGTTTTAAGCAAACCAGGATGGACACTGCCACATGTTAGGCGAGGACAAAGGCTTTCAAGTGGCAATCTTTGTCCGTGGGAAATGGTTCTATTTGCAAAACTTTTCTTTATGTAACGCTTTAAAACCGTATGGTTCCTCGGTGGAAATAAACAATCGCATTCCATTTCAATTCTAGCAAAACAAATGTACACCTCTGCTTTTGTGGCCTGGGCTCCCTGTGCTGTGCACTCTGGTACTGGGCACGGCTGTCATCCACAAAGACTTGAGTGTCACCAGGCTCCGTGGGTTCATCCCATGGGCCTGTGACTTAAGAAAAGATGTAGCTAATTGCACTGTTTTTCCTGCTGCCTTTTACGAAATAATTCCTAACACCTGAATGGCATCAGGGCTCTTTGAAGTGTCCTGTGATTTCTATTCTAATCAATTTACAAGAGATGTGAGATAGATCTGAATTTACTCAAATTAGTGCGCACCTTTCAGAAGCACCCCAGCCCCTGTGAACATCCCGCCCGGATTCCGTGGAATCTCGTTTGCTGTTGATTTCCCACGGGCTCTGGAATCCAGCTGTGGAAAGAAAGAGGCAGTCACCCCTGCTGGCTGAGCGTGTTTGGCAGCTTTTACAGTAAACACCGAGGAGACCGGCCTCTGCTCTGACATGTCTCCGGCATTAAATCCACCCAACCACAGGTTCCTGGTGGGCCCTGTCTACCTAGGCCAGAGCTGGTGTCCTGAAGTCCCACGTAGTGCCGAGCGACCTACAGTTTTGGACCAGGGTCACCAGCCTGGTCATCACCACATTGCCCTGTGAAAAATCCCACAATTGAGGCCATACGACATGCAACCCCAGAGTGCTTCCTAGTGGGACATCTGCATACTGAGGGTGCCCTCTGTGCTGGGCAACAGGCCGGGACCAGCAGAGACACGACAGAGAGATCTTCATCTCCATAATGGACGTGAGTATAGAGAGTTTCCTTCTGTGTTTCAGACAAGGAAGCAGGCACGATGAGCAGACGGGGTGACAGATGAGAGAGGACAGAGTCCGATGGTGAGTCTGTCACCCGGCTGCTGCAGCAGGCTCTAAGAACTCTCTTTGTAAAAAGAGCAAAAGCAGATGCTAGAAACACAAAACAAAAAAGAATTTAGGTAGAGAAAGATAATATTAGATAGAAAATGGAATTTAAAGTGTCAAGAATATAGCATAACAATGAAATGCCTGGACTTAATGCCTACTTCCAGGTCTAAGCTCTGCTGACTTACTAAATGGTCTTAAATGACTCTGGTTAGGACAGAATGAAGATCAGCAAGCAAGAGTCCAGTGCTGGTTGTGCTGCTGTTGTTGCCTGTTTTGGTCTTCATCATCATTATTGTTATTATTATGCCATTTTGTCTTCGTTGAGGACATAACCCTGAGCTCGTTGGACAATTATAATACTAAGATGAACAGGATTGGGTGGGTGGAGAGCAATCTAGAACATAACACATTACATTTCCTGCCAAATTGTGGCATACTTGTTTTCTTAAAGAAGTCTTTTCGAAAATAAAAAAGATCCTCAGGCCTCAAAGTCTGCTAACCTCATTCAAGAAATGTGGGAGCCAGGGCTGTGATCAAGTTCTGCTGAATAATTTTGCAGCTGTAGACTATGTTGCAATGGGAACCAATGAAAATCCAATTCAAGGGACCAGGTTCATTCTATATTTAGCAGCATGCCTCGGATTATGACAGAATACACTCATCACAGGCTTACAGAGGCAACCCCTGTGCCATCTTCATCCAGTATCTCTCTTTTCTCCCTGGACTTTCTCCTGGAATCTGAATGCCTCCAGCGCTGGGGCATTCACCACCTCAAGATGAAGTCTGTGTCACTTTCCACCATCTCTAAATGTCACAGATGTCTCTGGGTTAATCCACAACCCACCTCCCTCTAATAACATCTACAAATTGACCCAGCCTTGTTTTCTTGGCAACAGGAAGCACCACCTCACTCTCTCCCACAAGAGGGAGATAGTGCCTAAACCCTTCATTTAGTTGTTGGCAATGTATTCCTTTTCAAAATTTGTTTTCTGGGTAAGAATGGTCCAGTCCCGGAAGACAAATCTCAATATTCTGCTGGGAACAATGCACTTACTGTGTGGACTGGTTTTTTTGGACACAAACGACCAGCATTGCTTAACAGATTTGTGCAAACACGTTCTAGTGGGCTGAAGTATGAGATTTGGTCATTTCGGCCCAAGGCCAGACTGGCCACATTTCAGGCTTGCAGTTGAATTACTTGTTCACAATCATCGTTATCACCTAGATTATTTGTTTTGTTTCTTGTATCTGAAATCTTTTACTTATTCCGATGCCAGTAGGGCTCCATTGTCTTTGACTATTCCTAGTTTCAGGATGGAATTTCAGTTCCTGGTCCAATGTCTTTGTCTAGGACATGGAAATAGAGAGTTTCTCTGTGTTCTCTACGTCGGGACCCAGAAGGGCGCAGCTCCCTGGGTCTGAAACTAGTTATAAGAAGATATTTGCTCTGGTATTTAAAAGGGAGCTATCCCACTTCCCCACTAATAAAAACCTTGCTTTCTACAGTCACTTCCCTTCTGTAATGGAGTTCAAAGTGCTTTACAGGCATAGTCTAATTAGATCATTTTATTATTTTTGTTAAGTCTGAGTGATGTACTATATTATTATCCCCATTTTGTAGACAGGGAAGTGCAGGGAGCCCTGAGCATGGGAAAGAGCAGCAGGCGGGAATCTGACCCCATACCCTTGTGCAGGCTGGTCCTCCCCTCAGCCATACCTCACCCTCCCTGCCCAATTTCACCCATTCTTCAAAGTTCACCTCATGGAGTCTCAGCTTTATGCAGATTTTCTCTTCCTGATCATTTTTGAATGCCCTACAACTCTTGATTTGATTCAGGTCTTTTGGTTTCCAGATAGGTGTTTTGGGGCATTTCGGGTTGTCATAATCTAGTCCAGTCATTTATGTCTTATCCTTCAAATATGGAATAGAAGTTCTTTAAGCCACAAGATACACGATCTATTTCTTGTGTAGCCCATATAACTCTTGGATAAGGGTGGCACTGGGGGGTACATAGTATCTATTCCACAATATCTTAGATGTCCCCTTATCACAAATGGTTCAATAAGGCACAAAGGATGATTACTTATTGATGCCTAAGATGTGGGCCTGAAAAGAAAGTCAGTCTATCAACATAATAGTGAAGTATTCACCACATCTAGTACATTAGGTTATATTTTAAGGTGGATGCAAAGAAAGGCAGAATTCTACTTCTGCCTTCGTGACTATCCAGTCTCATTGTCTTGGTGTGTTTGGGGTGCCGTAACAAAATGTCATACACTGGGAACCATATGAACAACAGAAATTCATTGCTCCTGGTTCTGGAGACCAGGAAGTCCAAGATCAAGGCATCAACAGATTTGGTGTCTGATGAGGGTGAGTTTCTCATAAATGGTAACTACTCACTGTGTCTGCATATGGTGAAAGGAGCAAATAAGCTCCTCTGGGGCCCTTTCACAAGGACACTAATCCCTTTCATGAGGATGGGACATATCAACTTCTGGGAGCCCAATGGGTCAACACTATTGCATTAAGAGTCAAGTTCAACAAATGAATTTGGGGGTGGGGTCAGAAATGTTCAGACCATAGCACTCAATGGAGAGGTGATGGCCATGCTGTGGAGACAACGATGGCACAGCATTCGCAGCAGAGATGTGGCTTTGAATCTCTGCCCTGCCATCACATATGGCCTTGAGCAGATTGTGTAAACTCTTTGAACCTTTGGGTTTTCTTTTGTAAAGTGAAAATAGTAATAGTGTAGAGGTGGTAAATCAGACAACGTCTACAAAAGAATTTGGCACAGCAGCTCATATAGAGTTAAGAATTGATAAATAGTAGATATTTAACATTACTAGATGGCTGATAATTCTAAGAAAAGTAAAATTCAGTCACAGGAAAGATGTTTGTAGAAGTTCAAAGAGTGGCTACCAGCCACATGATGAAGGAGGGACCTGCGATTAACCATCAAAGAGAATTCAGTTTTGAGAACTAGCAAGGATGGAGGAGACCTAGGGAAATGCATGAACCACGCTTAGGGCTGGAACTAGGTGGGCTTCGATGGGTGAAATAAAAGATTCCTGTGGAGAAATGCCAGCTGACAGTAATAAGAAAAGACATCAAGGCTATTACTGATGAGAGTGGTGAGTTCTTTCCCTCTATAACATGATGAGGCAAGAATTATCATGGCCGTTTTAAGGATTAGAAAGCTGAAGTTCTGAAATGGTCTGCACAATTGGTGACAGATACGGAAGCCTTGGCTGGTGCTGGGTCCCCTGATAGGCTGTGGATAGAAGGTAAATTGAACACAGGATTTATAGAGAGCACTTTGACAGCATTTACTGAATTGTCAATCTCACTTAAGACACTCATCCTGGAGAGTCGTGTACATATGTAATCAAAGAGGCACAAAGAAGGATGTTCACTGAGTATTCCAAAAACTAGAGTACAGCTCATGTGTCCACTAATGACAGAGTTCTTGAATACTCAAAGCGCAGGCATGTCCACACTGTGGTATATGAGTCAGCTCTTCAACATAATAACTGTGCACGAGCAACACAAAACAGGCTCCAGAAGCTGTTTAGTGGGAAAAAACCCCTGCAGATTAGGAGATTATTATAATACCATCAGCTCTTAAAATCCCACACATGTTTACAGCTATATTTGTATGTGCATATTAACACACAGCAAAAAGGTCTGGAAGGAGGCAAATCAAACTTCTATTGGTCACTGTTGCTGAGTAAGGGAGGGAAATAGGAGACAAGGTATACATTAAAGGCAGACTTACATCTTTGTGTATCTGTACTGTCGTATTGTTTGCACAAATATATTTCTCAAATTCAGCAACTCAAAGAAAATGTACGCTACATTAGTACAAACATTAGGAAAAACAGTAGGAGGGTTTCCCCAAAATTAAAACTACAGCTACCTTATCATCCAGCAATCACACCACTGGGAATACAGCCGAAGAAAATGAAATCAGTGTGTCAAAGAGTCACCTGCACGTCCATGTTTGTTACAGCAGTACTTACGATAGTCAAAAAATCCATCAAATGATGAATGGATGAAGAAAATGCAGCACATACACACAATGAAATACTATTCAACTGTAAGAAGTGTGAAATCCTGCCATTTACGGCAATGTGGATGGAACTGGAAATCCTTCTGTTAAGTGAGTCAAGCACAGAAAGACAAACATGGCACGATCTCACTCATATCTAAAAAAATTTGATCTCATAGAAACTAAAAAATTTGATCTCATAGAAGTTGGGAGCAGAATGATGGTTACCAGGGGCCAAGGGGAAGGGGAAGAAGGAAGGGAACAGCTGGCCAGGGGGTACCACAGGAGCACACAGTTCTAGTGAGCTATCGTATGGGAGACTGACTATAGATAATTACATACTGAATGTTTCAGTAAAGTAGGATAAAAGGTTTGAAAATTTTCACCGTGAAGAATTGATAAATGTTTGAGGAGATGTGTCTAACCCGATTTAAACATTACACAATATACACATGTACTTAAATATTACATGGTACTTTACTAGTCAACAAATGCTCTACCTGTATTATAAAATACCTTATTGATTAAATAAGCTAAAATATAAGACACATGTTTTGATTTGGAAAAAAAATTACTTATCAAGTGAAAAAAAGGGTAAATCTCAAAACAGTATGAACAGTATATAGTGGTTTTATAAAAATTAGTACATCGTTATGACTTATATCTACATGTTCTCCAAACCCTCATGTGCTCATGGGTGGGGCTTTTGGGAGGTGACTGGATCATGGGTGTGTGATACTGGATAAATCCACTGATGGGTTTACAGCTAGGTGTGATGCTGGGAGGTGCAGCCTGGTGGGAGGAGGAGGGTCACTGTGGGCATGGCCTGGATATATATGTCTCCCTCCTCCTGCCTTGAGCACTCTCTGCTGCTACCTCCTGCCTGCCAGGAACTATTTCTCCCTTGCCGTGCCGCCCTGCCTTGGAGCAGGCAGACTATGGACTGAAACTTCTACCAACAGAACCAAAATAAACCTTTCATACTTTAAATATAGTGAGTGTCTTGTTCCAGCAATGAGGAAGTATCTAAGACAATTTTATATAGCACACACACAAATTAGTGAAAAAAATAACACAAAATGTGGTTATTTCTGAATAATACAGTTATGTGGGCTTTACGTTTTTTGTTCTTCATGATCGTAGCAGTTACTTTTGCCTCAAGCATGCTGTGTAACAAACCACCCCAAAACTCAGTGCCTGGAAACAGTCGTTTTTTTCTCACAGCCATGTGCCTGCAGGCCAGCCAGTCTGAGTCGAGCTCAGCTCCACTGGCCTTGGCTTCACTCTCCAGGTTGGGTTCAGGCCTAATGAATGTACTCGTCCTTTTAGACTGGGGGCTGACCAGGCACATTCTTTGGGTGATGACAGAAGTGCAAGGGGCAAGTGGAAAGCCTGTCTCTGAAGGCTTTGGTGTGGCCTTGGCACACTGTGCTTTCTGCCCACATGGCCAAGCTAAATCAGTGTGGGGAAGAAAGGGACTCTGTTTCTAGTGAAAGAATCTGCATAGTCACACAGAAAAGAGCATAAACATGGGGAGTGGTAGAGTTTGGGAATATTATATAATCTGCCACAATTTAAATGTGTTTTAAAATTTTCCTCCTTTCTGGAGTGCATATTACTCAGCAAATAAAATCTTGTTTTTAAATACATGATTCTTTAGCAAGATGGGTGAAAAACCGGAGATGGGTGAAAAACCGGAGAGGTGGTATTTTACTTAATGCTTGTCAGGTTTGGCTGTCTCTACTGGATTTGTGTATCATCTCTGCTGTCATCCATAATTTTCATCAGCATCCTTAGGACACACTTGAGAACCTGTTTTCTGATTTGAGCAACTTGCAGATCTTACCTTCTCTTACTAAAACTGCCTCTGCTGTGAGAGTCCACACACCTGGCAGAACAACTTGGAATGAGACATTTTTATGGTTTGTGTCTAGATGTTCCCCCAAAGCCTCATGTGGTAAGAGATAGCTGGATCTAGAGTGTGCGGTTACTAAATTAATCCATTGATCGGTTTCACATGGTTCTGCTGGGATCAAGGATGTGAAACTAAATTTAAGGGTGGGAGTGCTACCCGCCCTAAGGGCAGGTAGCCTAGATAAAAGATACAGGAAGAAGCTAAGTAGCTGCTTGTTTGCATTGCTTATTTGCATACATTCCTTGCATTTCCTCACTTTACTTTGCTGCTGGTGGGTCGGCTGCGGGTCTGTCATGCCGCCCGGCCCTGCCTCTGCCATGCCGCCCTGGCTCGGACCCAGCGGACTATAGACTGAAACCTCTGCAGACTGTGAGCTAATAAACCTTTCTTCCCCTAACTTTGGGTGTCAGGTATTCTGTCCCAACAATGAGAGAAAAGTAACTAAGACAGACATGATGCTCTGAGGTATACGAAACTATGAGCAAGCACGTCAACCAGTCACTGTACTCCAAGGCACACACCGAAGTTACAGTTTTGCAAATCTCAAGTGCGCATCCGCTTTCAGGCTGCAGGTGGCAAACTACAATGCAACTGCTGTGTCATCATCTCAAGGCAGACAGCAATGACACACAGTTCATTATCAAGGTTCTCTCTTCGCCTGACTTTTCCCTGTATCCTACTGCACCAAATCACAGAAATGAGAGAGAAGGGGAATGCTGTCCAGCTCGCTATTACTGTGACCTTGTCCACAAAAGACAATGTTACTGTTGGAGAATGCGCTTGAGATAGCAATCATTCCCTTCTCCAACCCCCTCCCACCTAAACCTCTAGCTCGAATACTGATTGGATTTTCCTGAGAGGGGCCAAAGTCATTTGACTCTCTGTTGGCATGTAGGAGTGTGCGTGTGTGTGTGTGTGAGACAGAAAGAGAAAAGAGAGAGAGAGAGATGATGTGTGAAAAAGTTTCCATGGCGCACATATTTATGGACTTTTTAACCTTCCCCCTAATCTTAGTGATGCTTTACCAAATGGTCTGTTAAGTGCTTTAGTCTTTCTTCATAAATTCCTCCAAGCCTCCTTCTTTCCCTCTCTAACTCATCAGCCTCCCTCTTGCTTCTCAGGTGCCCAGTGTGCAGGTCAGGCTGGCCAGATCTGCCCCCCGATTGTGCCCTGGTCACGCCACGCTTAGCCTAACATGGCAATGGCACTGAAACCCTTAGGGACAGAGGATTTCCTCTGAATACTCTGGACAGTCAAGGGTCTGTTGAACTCCAAATGGACGTTTTCCTTCAGAATGGTCAAGCAACAAAGAAAATACACTTTGGGCTTCGGATGTGGGCTCAAGTAGGACAGGCCGTGCATCTCTGGTTGGTGGGAAGAGTACGCATGAAGAAGGTGCCAGGTTCAGCCTCTCTGTCCCGCCATCTGTCCACGGGTGAGAGGGTGAGAGGATCACTCCTCATGCAGGGTACATCTTGACACGCTTGTCTCCGTAGGCGTAAGATATGTACATGACCTTACCATTTTGGGATAACGCGCTCGGGACAGAACTCCCCACCCCCATCCCTTCCTACCCGCCACAAACTAAACTCTGGTTCCTGGAGAGGTGGGTGAGCTGTGCTGGTCCCAGCGCTCGTGCCGCTCTGCGGGCGCTGCCCTGCCTGGCTGTGTGGTCTGAGGGAAGGACACAGTGCTCACATCAGCTCTTCCCTCTGTGGTCCTGCACAGACGGGAGGCTCCTGGCGGGGCTGCATGAGGTGGTCCCGCAGAGCGAGGCTCACGGCTTGCTTGATGAGGAGCCGTCGGGGCATTTTCCAAAGTGAGGAGCGATTATACCGACGGTAATGAGCGGGACTTCCCTGATCCAGGGTTGCTCCATAAAACAAAGGGAGGGAAATGCTTCCTGGAATTTTACAAAAGTGTTGAGGGATAAGATTCAGGAGAGGCCAGTATTTCGGCAAGTACGTTTTGAACTCTGAAATGGGTCATGTGGAGGATGTCCTGTGATTGATTCTCTGCTAGCATCATCTGGGAAGGTTTCAACTTCTTTCCCTTGATAATTGATCCAATAAAATGACCTTGTGAAGTTCTTTATTCATATTTTAGTTAAAGAGAAAATGCAAAAACTTGTTCTGATTATCTAGAGAGAAAGCATTTTTATTTTAAAAATCAATTTGAAATTTACTAAGAAGAGTCCCCTTTCTGGGTAGGAGTTATGGAGTAGACAGCCACCCAGGCAGAGCAGGGGAGTGTGTGAGGTATTACTGGAGACAGCAGAGCTGAAGTGGATATTTCAGAGGGGCAAGAAAGGACGCGGGTGAAAGTATCTCGAGAGTTAAAGGTTTAGGAATAACTAGAGAGGAAAGTCTCTGCGTCCCCGCCAGTGTTCCAGACTGGGAGATCTCCCAGGGGAGCGAGCCATGTCTAGTCCTGAGGTAGCCTCTCTGGTCCTGTAGTCAGTGACGCCACCCGTGTGAGGCTGGTTTCATGTAAGAACAGATTTGTGCAAGTGATAGTGCGGCATATCTGAAAGTGCTCTGAGGAACAGCTTCTACACAACATCACTAAATCCAGTGCATGGTGAACCCCTGGTGGACATGCGGCTGGGAAGGGGAGCTTGCAGGTGTAGAGGGAGCACACCACATGTGCTGTTCCCAAATCGATCTCACATAAAACCTCATTCCACTCTCCCTGCTCGGAAAATCTTTCAGAACTTGTGTTCTGTGAAATAGTCTGTGGCCTGTTCTGGTCGGGATTGGGAAGTAGTTCCTCAGGGTTTCATTTCTGAGTGTTTAATTTAGGGCCGTTTTAAAGTCACTCTAGGCCTCAGTTTTCTCATCTATGATAAGCACAGGTCGGCCCTAAATGAGAATCTTATACTTCCTGTGTAAGCATTTTCTCGCATTCATTTCTTTTGCCCCAAAATACATTCCGAGGACTCTTTTTAGGGAGTTAACCCAATGACCTAATGACCTGCCCACAATGTACAAATAGTAACCCACTACTCTTTCTGTGGCTTTTTATTTTTTGGGGGGGTACTGGGGAATGAACCCAGGGACTTTGCACTGAACTACATTCCCAGCCCTTTTTTAATTCCTTGAGACAGAGACTCATTCATTTGACCAACTGGGGTTCAAATTTATGATCCTCCTGTCTCAGCCTCCCAGAGTGCTGGGATTTAGATGTGTACCCCCTCACCTAGATCTTACAACAAGCGATTTTGTGTTTAAACATCACACCAGGAGGCAAAAACATTCCTGGCAAGAGTACTCTACTCTGTTGAATGTTCTCTTGATAGATTACCCTCAGAAACCATGAATCACACCTTGAATTTCAAATTCCTTGCAAAATCCATCACATTTTCTACAGGGCAGCAGCATTTTTAATGTGGAGGAAGAAACAGTTGTTTACCGCAGAGCTGTTTGTCAGAATGGTAAGGAAACTCTTGCCGAGCAGATAGGACCCCATATAATAGCTGTCTGTGGAGGCTCTACTGTGTCTTTGTCATCCTGAAGGACAAACTATCACATGCATGAGCGGACCAGGCTGAGTCCAACATGAACTGAGAGACGGAATTTCTTGAACTTCCGTTCACTCATTCAACACTCTTCACTGAGAAGGACCCAGGGCCCCAATAGCTACCATCCTCGTATTGTTGCTATAACACTCATCTTCATCGGCATCGGGAAAGGGCTCCTCTTTATAGAGTCTTGCTAGGAATATTATAAAACTCTGCTAATTTTGGCAGTAAAAATGTTGTCTCGCCGTGGTTTTAATTTGAATTTCTGATCACCGATATTTTATAATTTTTAACTTACCGTATTTACTATTTTGGAATTTCAATGTCTATATTAGGACATTTTGGCTGAACAAATAAATGCCTGGAGAGCCTGACAATCCATGACCATCGGAACGAGGTAACCCTCGGTCAGATGACAGGCCCACAAGGCAGGTGAGCAACACTGAGTCCCTGCCAGATGCTGGGCACAGCTGCGGGCTTCTCTCTGCCTGGCGATTGCTTGTGCAGCCTGCAACAGTCCCAGCCCGTGCCAGCTGCCTTTCTCTCTCTGTGGCCTCTTGGAGGGGCTCGTCCGCCAGACAGTACTGAGGCTGAGGTACAAGGGCTCTTGTGGAAGGAAACACATTCTGTTTCCGTAGAGGTAGAATTCACCTATCACCCAACAAATTTATTTAGGTATTGAGCGGTTTTTTGTTTGTTTGTTTTTCTTTTTTACTGATTTATCTTCCCTTCCTTGTGTTTCCACATGAATTGAGGAACTCTATGAGCGAGGAGCATGAGACACAGCCCATCTGGCAGACAGAGCTGGAGCTCATGCTGGAATGGCTGTTCCACAGAAACCCAAATCCTCAGCAAACCTTGAAGCCAGCTTCTTGGCATCATTTTATTCTCTCCACATTCTCTTATGTCCTGCAAGATGCACACTCCAGGGGAGAGTCCCCAGGGTTATATCACTGCAGCTCTGTGGTTCTGTGGCCCAGAGGGTCTAGGTGGACGACCTACTTCCTAGTGGTGAAGTTCTTGCCTTCTGGACCTTCTCCCAGAAGCCTGGTATTTTCTCCTGCTCGAAAATGACTTGAGGTCCCAGTGAGTCCCCGGCTGACCTGATGGCCAAGGGACCTCCTAGTTTCATTCCTCCCCTGCTCTCAACATCAATCAATTCATCATGTAGGTAGGCTCTTGTTCCAAGGAGAATCTTTTATATGCTTTTTGCAAGTTAAGAACAGAATGTTTCCTGCTTCAAGAGGCTTAAGGGAGCCATCCTCGGAGTGCCTCACTTCACATGTGTGTGTGTCGAGATTTGGAGTTTAATAACGACTCATTATTTTAATCAGCTCCCAATCTATGACTGCTCATGAAGTGGAGCCACTCTCTTCCCGGTCTCTTACACTGCACACGCGTGTTGAAGACTGATCTACTTTTCAGTGATGGGGATAGAGTTCTGAGAATTTTTGTGCAATTCTAGGGTATCTGACGCATCCATTGCATAACAGAGACCGAAGAAATTCTAACATCAACTATGTGATGGAAGTCTGCTTTGTTAGAGATTGTACTCAACTCCACAATTGGTCTTGGACTGAATATGTTACCCCCAAATTCTTTTTTAATTATTGTTCGAGTTGACCATATCTTTCATGCTCCCACATTTTTTCTTCTAATCACACATGAATATGGATAAGCAATGTTAGATTTCTGAAAAAGAAAACCTAAGTTTGGGCCAATGGTCCAAACTTCTGTAAAATGTTTCTTTCATTTGAAGCCCTGTTAGCTCACTTGTTGACCGCACAGCAGTTGTCTTTGGAATAGTGCCGTGTTTCTAGTTCACGCGGGCAGAAGAGCACTGGAAGAAGGTTGGATGCATGAGAGGAGAAACAGTGGTCCATAGAGGTGCTTATCAGTGTTCTCTTGGCCAGCTCTCTGACATTACTTTACATAGCTGTGTGTCTTTCACAGTACCGCCAGCCCACTGTACTCACAGGCTCCACACCTATAATTTCAAACAGCTAAAGAGTGAAAAACAGCATCTGTACTCTGTCTGTACAGACACTTTTGCTTTGTCACGATTCCATAAGCAATACAGTGTAACAACTATTTACATGGCATTAACACTGTATAAGGTATTTTAAGTAATCTCAAGATGACTTAAAGTATATACGGGAGGATGTACACAGGTAATAGGCAGGTAGTATGTCATTTTGTATAAAATGTGTGAGCCTCTGTGCATTTCGATATTCATGGAGGTCCTGGAACCAATCTCCTGGAGCTATGGAGAGATCACTATACCTTGTTTTTCTCACTGGTAACAATGGGAGTAATTATTGTTCCTGTTTTCATAGCGCAGCTGAAGAATTAAATGAGTGAAAAACTCAGGAAAGCATGTGGGGTAGAATAAACGCTCAGTAATGTTAATCATCTTTGTTGTCGTCGTGAGACTGACGATCAAAATGGCTCCAGTAAATTCTAAATGCTAGAAACCTCTGGTCACCTTGAAGGACTGGAGGACATTCCCTGAGAAGGTGAAATATTAATCTCTAAACAGCTGAGCAGCTACAATAGAATACATGTTGTTTGAGCTCCTTTTTGCCTTAACTCCGTAGTTGATAAAATAAGAATATGTGTGTGTGTGTGTGTCTATATGTATGTATTTCTGCCTCATCCCTGGTTTCTACAAAAATAGTGATTTTTTTTTTTTTTCACAAAACACTTGGGAAAGAAAAATGCAGCACAGTTGTGGTTTTCTTTTCAACCATGAAGGCGCTCACGGGTTTTTCCCTTGCTACTAACACAGGTGCAATAGAAATTTTTTATTTTACTGCCCTAAACGAAATGAGGTTCAAAATGTTCGGAAGCAAAAGACTTGCTTTTAGCGCTTATTGTATTAAGCTAGATCATTCAATTTTGTCTCCAGGTCATCACGATTTGTATCCAAAAAGTCGTCAGCATAGAGAAACACCGAGCAGGCAGTAAGAATAGAACACAAAGAAGCGAGGAGATTTTTGTCCATCTAATAGTGCAGAACACAGTAAGCGATGACAATGGTCGGCCTAGGGCCAAGGCAATGGCGGATCCAAAGAATTGAAACAGCTTCCTGGAGCAATCAGGTAACCTCTCTGGAACAGGTAAAAGAAAATTGAAATGCCCTGGGAGGCTTTGTAGCAGCTCATGGTCTTTATCTTCTAAAATTTATTGGCTATTTTCTGAGCTTGAAACACTCTCCTGGGGGGTTTATAATAGCTTATCTTTCAAAATCCTAATAATAATCCAAGAGATAGATATTAGTATTGTTCCATTTTTATATTCGAGCAGAGAAAAGTCTCTAGGGGTAAGTAACTTTCTGAAGATGCTAGTGGATAAGTGCAGAGTCAGGATTTAATTCAGATCCGTGTGGCTCAGAAACTCACACTGGTAACCCACGAGGCCATTGTACCTTCTACATTAGTATGTGGTACCTTTCAGTACCAGTATGACCTGTATTGGACTGGTGATTTCCCTGAAAGGAAGCTGTAAGGGGAATAAGGAAGCATCATCTTATCCTACAGTTGTTCCAGATTTGTTTTTCAATTTTGAGGTCATGAACTGATGGCTTTAAAGAACAGATCTTCATCCAGGCAAAATATATCTTGGGCCCAGTAATTGCCATGGCAAGTGGGCTGAGCCAGGAGCCCACAAAGAGCTACGTATCACTGCTGTTCAGCAAATCATAAATAATAATGGCAACTAATAAAATCAAATTCCTGTGCACCAATGTGATTACTGGGGCATTAGCCTTTCCAGGGGGAGCCCAGCACAGCTGCTGCTGTAACTCAAAAGAAATCAGACTCCTGGTATTTCTAGTGGGCAGTTTTGGATAGCTACTTTTTAAGAAGTCTGGAATAATCTTACATACTTTGGTGAATATGCAATTGACAGATAATTTACTTCTCGTTCATCAACATCCTCAATGAAGGAAAATGTTGGAGTGATTAATATGATGATTTAATGAGGGAAGGAAGGGAAAAAAATCAATCTGGAAACTTGGTATTTGGGTAATTTATGGGCAGCGTGGCATGGAAAAGGCTGCATCAGTTTTTGAGCAAGTTCTGTGCTTCAATAAGTAACTTATAAATAAACATGAAGGCCCAGCAATCTTGAACTTCAGAATTAATCTCATCTGAACCAATAAAGGACTCAGTTTCAAAGAAGAAAATGTGGAGCAGAATGCCCAGCTCAGCAGACTACCTGAGGGAGGGGAAAGGTTTTGGAGAATTTAAAACTCTTTCCTATTCCTTGTTTTTATTGTTAAGATTAAACATAAAAGTATCAAAGTTCTTTGCATGTAACGTCTGGAATTTTAAGAGAGAGTAGATCTTAGTGGGAAAAGTCTTTAAAATTTATGGAGTCCAATCTCCTCATTTTATAACGAATGAGGTAAAATCCCAGGGAGCCAAATAGACTTGTACATACCTAATGTCCAGCCAGCTTTCATTTCTATTCAGAAGATTTTTAAGAATGATACTCAAGATAGTGTCAAACTCTTATCATAAAAGTAACAAATGCCTACTGGAATAATAAAACAACCACAAAACGGCAACCAAAACCTCCAGAAAAATGTGAAAAAATTGCTCATAATTCCACCACCCAGATCATTGTTCTATTAATATCTTGACATATCACCTCCCATTCTTACTTTCTGCTAATAATGAGTTTGTATTTCATTATAATGGGTTCATCCTATAAAAGTTTTTATTCTGATTTTGCTCTGGGGATTTTTAATAAAAATATCTGTATTACAATTTTATAATTATAAAAGTGGTACAAGTTTATTGTAAACCGCTCAGACAATACAGAAATCATGAAGCAGAAAGCTAAAATGACCCAAAATTCCCACATCCAACAATTACAGCTGATAATGCCAATTTATTTTCTCCCAGAGTTTTTTCTGTGGCTCCCTTGAAGCCCAAATGCCCCTCGGTTTCACCACTTGTGAGGTCATGTGCTACCTCCTAAAAACTAAGCCGTTTATTCCCTCTCCCCATTTGCTCTCCAGGACCGCCCCAGCTTCTGGAGCACCCGGTAGCTCAGGGCTCCGCATACTTACGCTCCCCTGTTCTGCACCGCAGACATCCCCTGGTCACCAAGACTTCAGAGGGACCCGTGGTCATCCCCGCCAGGGTCCAGGAGTGCCCTAGGAGGGGAGCCCTGCTGTCCGCCCCGCTCTCCCCTCCTGTTGTTGCCAACCAGCCTGGGGTTCTTCTGCTCCACTCTGATGGAAGTCGTGAATTGGCAAAACTACAGCTCTGCTAGAAGTCCCGATGTCACCAGATGACACTAGATAATGCTGGGTGTCAAGAGGTGACACAGCCGTCACTGCTGCCACCTGCCATCCCCACTTCCAGCTTGCTCTGGACACCATAGGTTGACTCCACCAGGTGCTGGCCTCTGCCACTGCCAGCTGCCTCCTTCCGATGCCGGCTTGTGCTGACCCTGAAGGTCAACTCTACTAGGTGCGGGTCTCTGCTGCTGGTCTTCCCTGGCTGCTGGTCTCCGGAGCCCTTCGGCGCCAACAGCTCTTAGTGTTTATGGCTCTCTCTTTGGTACAACTGCTCTGCTCGCTGGACTAGAATAAAAATCTTGAGTAGATTTATAGGACTTTTTGGAGCCACACTTCCCAAAAAGGGGCATGTTTGCAAGAAACCAGCGTGAGTCTTTAACAGGGCCTGTGCTGCAGTGCAGCGGAGTCGGTACACAGGAGGGAGCCCTCCTGGACTAGACCTGGGAAGTGGCTGGGAGCGCGGCTCACACAGTAGCTGCCAGACTGTGTCAATGAGGCTTAGGGCTGAAACCAGGGACTCTTCTGGAAGGCTTGCTATGAGGGTCCGGTATGCAATCCCTTCCCAATCTCAGCTGTTCCAGGACACCTCCCCATCCCACCCCCCAAGGCAGCAGCTTCCGAAGTGGAGGGAGTGGGAGAGGGGCCCTGCTGACTGGCTGCTCTCCTGTTGGATGGGAGAGCAGGGAAGATTTGTAGTGCGGAGGACATCACTAGACAGCCAGTGAGGACATCGCTAGACAGCCAGGGAGGACACTGAAGCAAACAGTCCCAGTCCATGGTGGGGTGGTAAGAGGAGGCAGAGGGAGATGGGGACGGGAGTGACAGCCACCAGCCAAGCCGCGTCCTGCTCCAGCCAGCATGGGAAAAATGGGAAAGTCAGGCCCTTCCTGTTCATCTCACGGTGACCTTGAGTCTCCACATGGGCTTGGCGTCAAGAGGCCCGGGGGCCTCCCGCCATCCGCATGGCTGCTTGGGAGCAGCTCGGTGCCTCCCCTCTCTGCACACCCTCATCTCTTCTGCCTTCCCATCTCTTTGTGGGGGGGTCCATGTGTTTAAGGAGACCGCCTCCCAACTTTTTTCATCCCGAGGAGAAGGACCTCAGCCAAAGCACTGGCTCAGGTCACACCTGCCTTTACATTAGCTCACCCACCGTGATGCATTTTGAGTTGATGTTTGGATGTTTTAAGAAATTTTTGGCTGTGCTATGAAGTTCAGGTTTTTTGCATGCGGGTATCCAGTTGTTCCAGCACTTTTATTAAAGGTATAATCCTTGCTCCACTGAATTGCTTTTGCTTCTTTGTGAGGAATCTGTGTGCGTTATGTGGGCCTCCATTCTGCTATCTTGGTGGTTTGCGTATCTTGATGTCAATACTATACTGTAATGATTAATGTAGCTTTATAATAAGTCATGAGATTGGGGAGTGTTAGAACTCTAATTTTGTTTCTTTTTCAAAGTTGCTTAGACTGAAAAAGACTACAAAAATGTGAGAATCAAAATGTTAATTTTTACAAAAAATAATATTGGAATTTTGTTTCAGATTGTGTTTTCTGATCTTTATTATTTTCTGTCTTCTACTTATTTGGGGTTTCATTTTGCTTTTTGTGAGGTAATTGATTTCCTTTCTTCCTAATAAAGGCACTTAATGTTATAAATTTATCCCAAGTACTGTTTTAATGACATCCTACAAATTTTGATTGGTTATATTTTCATTATCATTCCATTCAAAATAATTTCTAATTGCCTTTTACTGTGTAATATAAAACATACCATTTACTAGGTGTCTCTTATGAATTCTACACTCTATATTTCAAAATAAGCTATTTCATTTCTAAATCTTTTAGGACGTCCCAGAGTTCCTTCTGCTATTAATATCTAATTTAATTCCATTGAAGTTAGAGCACATATTTTGTATAAATTGAATCATTTTGAATTTATCAAGGCTGGTTTTACGACCCAGGATATGGTCAATCTTGGTAAATGTTCATGTAGAGCTGTAAGAAATGTCACTATTATGGAGTGGAGAGTTTCCATAAGTGTCAGTAAGTTGGTTGGTAATATGGCTCAAATAGTCTCCTTATTATGATCTTTAATATGCTTAGTTCATCGATTATTGAGAGCAGGATATTGAAATCTCTGACAATAATTGTCAACTTGTTTAGTTCTCTTTGTAGTCCTATTGGTTTTGCTTATGTAGTTTAAACTTTCTTACGGGGTGCGTAAACCCTGGAATTGTTCATTTCTCTTCATGAGCCAACCCCTTTATCACTGTACAATGAGTTTCTGGATAACTCGGTAATGTTTTGATTAATGTTAGTATGGCCTATCTTCTTACTCTTCCCTATTTGTATTTTTTTTTCGCTATTCAGTGTATATTTGGGTCTTACTTTTTGAAATCTACCCAATAATCTCTGTCTTTTAACTGGAGTATCTAGACCGCTTGTATCTAAAATGATTATTTATATGGTTATGTTTAAATCTGTCATCATGCTATCGTTTTCTATTTGTTCAATCTGTTCTTGAGTCTTCCTTTCCTCATTCTTACATCTTATTTTTATTAATTGAATATTTTTATTGATTCTATTTTATCTCCTCTTTTGGCTTAGAAGTTATAACTTCATGTTTTTCATTTAAGTAGATGCTTTAGGGTGTAGAGTACACATCTTTAATTTGCAGCATTCTGCTTTCAATTGATATTTTATGACTTCATATAAAAATATCACAATAGTATATGTATTTCCAGCTTTTCTCTCTCAACCTTTGTGGTATTATTGTTAAATAATTTACTTGTACATATATTATAAACCCCACACTTTATTGCTATTACTTTTGTCAAAATAGTGAATTATTATGTTAAGATATTTAATTCCTATTAATGTTTGAATCTTAAATATCCCCCTAAAGGCTCATGTGTTGAAGGCTTGGTTGCTAGCCTGGGGGTGGTATTGGGAGGTGGTAGAACACTTAGGAGATGGAGCCTTGTGAAAGGAAGTTAGGTCATTGGGGGCACCCCTTTGAAGGGGATATTTGGATCCCAACCCATTGCTCCCCTCTTTCTCCTTTCTCTCTCTTCTCTGGTCATCATGAGGTGAGTGGCCTCCTCTTCCATGTACTCTGTGCCATGTTCTTCTCACCACAGGCCTAAAAGTAATGTGGCCAAGCAACCATGAACTAAAGTCTCTGAAACCATGAGCCAAAATAAATCTTTCCTTCCTTAACTTGATTATCTCAGGGATTTTGTCACAACACTAGAAAGCTGTCTAACACAATCAATAATATAAACATCTTATATATTTACCCACATAGTTATCACTTCTGGTTCTTATTTCATTTGTGAAGATCTATATTTCACATCATTTTCTTCCTCCTGACTCATACTTATTAGTATTTCTTTCATTTGGGATTTGACAATAATTAATTATGTTGGCTTTTGTATACCTTAAAAAAATCTATTTTGAAATGTCTTTTCAAAAACACTTTCCCAGGCTATAGAATTCTATGTTGACAGCTCTTTTTTCTTTTAGTACTTTAAAGATACTTCTTCATTCTTTGGCTTTCCTATAAGAAATTTGATATCCTATTTGTTTTTATTGCTTTGTATATAATGTCTCCTTTTTCTCTTGCTGAGTGAATATTTTTCTCTTAATCGCTGCTTTTAATTATTTATGCTCATGTGATTCTTGTGCTTAGGATTTGTTGGAATTCTTGTGATTAAGGATTTATGGTATTCATTAGGTTTGAAAAATTTTGCCAAATTTTTCTCCAAACTTTTTTTCATCTCTTCTCTTTGGGGGACTCTGATTATACATGTATCAGGTTAAACTGTCACACAGCTCGGTGATGCTTTCTCATTTAAAAAATGTTTTCTCGCTATAGTTTTTCTTGCTATATCTTCAAATTCACTAACTGTTGGTTCTACAATGTTGCATCTGTTACTAATACCCTCTAGTGCACTCATATATTTAAGTGTTATACACTATTTAGAAGTTCGATTTCAAAATCTTCTGTCTCTACTTAGTTTTTGGACATATGGGATGCAGCTATAACAACCATTTCGTGTCCTTGCCTGATACTGCTAACATCTGTGTCCGTTTTGACTGATTGATTGTCCTCCTCATGAGGGATCACATTTTTCTGCTTCTCTACATGAACATTAGTTTTTTATTAAGTTCCAGACATTGTGAATTTTACCTTTTTGTGTACTGGATGTTTTTGTATTCCTATCAATATTCATGAGCTTTGTTTTGGGAAGCAGTGAAGTTAGTCAGAAGCAATCTAATCCTTTCTGCCTTGCTTTTAATATTTTTTGATAAGACTGAAGCAGTGCTCAGTCTAGGGCTTATTTCCTACTATTCAGGGAAGATCCTTCTGTGTGTATATTTAATGGTGTGGAAAGTTTTCCTTGTTTTTGTGAGAACACGCCCTACATCCACCCCTG
Source organism: Hystrix cristata (assembly GCA_004026905.1). Lineage (NCBI taxonomy): Eukaryota > Metazoa > Chordata > Mammalia > Rodentia > Hystricidae > Hystrix > Hystrix cristata. The sequence continues at coordinate 27,887 of PVJO010002219.1, read as the reverse complement.
TGTAAATTCCAGCCATTGTGACTTCTGATCCCATTAAGTGATTCTTTCCCCAGTCTTTGGAAGTTTCCTCACATGCACTTGCTGAGAACACTCAGCTGAATACTCAGGGGAGATCTGCACAGATCTTCACCTGCCTTGTACTTTGTCCCGACTCCCCACAGTCTCTGCACCACTCAGGTCCTACTCCTCTACCCCCATGGTCTCGAAACTCTCAAGACAATAAGCCAAGATACTGTAAGACTCAACTCATTTGTTCTCTGTCTTTCAGGGGTAATTCTGATTTCATTGCCTGAAATCTGGGATCTTGAAAATAACTATTTAATACATTTTGTGTTTGTCTTTTTTGTGATTTCAGGCAGGAGTCTACATGTAGTATCTATTATTCCAAATTTGCTGAAAGCAGAAAGCATATGAACAATGTAAGGTTTTGGTCCATGTTGCCAAATTGCTCTCTAATTACATCAGAAAATAAATTATACAACCTAAGGGTTTTTTATCTTTAATAGCTATCATTTTATTTTTAAATGTGTTAATTTGAAAAGTGAAAAATACTATTTTTAACATACTGTTCTTTAGATCGCCAATGAAATATAATGTACCTTTATCTCTATCAACCATTTGTATTTTCTCTTTGATGGTCTTGACTGATCAGTCTTTGTTTCAAGGAGCACCTGTAGTTGAGTCGGCCCCAAGAGCAGAGAGTCAAACACTTTGGGCTCCTATTCCAGAAAGCTGCTCTGTGGAATCGCTGGAGAAGCTAAGCCAGGGTGCACTGAAAGCCGGAGAGAAGAGAGTATTACCTAAGTCAGAACATAGCTAACTAGCTCTTTGTTCCCACCAGAGGTATAATTAAGGTTCAACCACTCAACTTTAATCACAGTTCCTTGCAACACTGAGCTGCCTGTGTGTGTTTGCAGGTGGTAACCAGAGATCTGGATTTATGGACGACTTTGCGGAGGTGACTGGGGGATTTTGACAGATAGACCTGTGTTAGTCAGACCTGAGATTAGTCAGACCCTGGTCTGTAAAGTCTGCTAGGGCCAAGTAATGCTCGCTATTTAAAATAAAGTCCTGATCATTCTTGGCTCATTTCATTGGGGAGAAATAAGCCTTTCCAATTTAGTTGGTTTCTTCCATCACTGTGCCTCAGGAGCAGACAGATTGAAGGTAAACTGAAAGAGGGTTATCTGAAACCCCAGGTTTACTTCAACAAACTTCGAAAGTTATTTTTAACAGCCTACATGTCTTCAATTATATTGAATCTGATACTGTACGTGCAGGGATGTTTATATTAATGATGGCAATTCCCAAAATGAATACACATTAGGTGAAACAAACATTTAATTTGGAAGATCAAGTTATAATGATCTTCAGATTGTCCAATATCAACCTTCTCAACAATCTTTAGGTAAGTACTCTGTATATCCAATCATAAGGTCACTGTAATACATGAATACACGCATGTGAACCTATTCACACACATCCCAGGGCCATTGTTGATTTGTGCGTCTATGAAAATCTAGGAGATGTTCAAGGCTGTTCTTGTAACTCATTTGTATTGGGTATTGTTCTCCTCAGGATGCCTTAACAAAATACTATGACTGCATGACTTAAACCACATCCCTGGGTGGTACTTGTAGGTAGAAAGGCAAGATCAAGATGCCAGAAGGATTGGTCTCTCCAGGGGCCTCTTGCAGATGGCAGCCGCCTTGCTGTGTCCTCACATAGACTTTCTCTGTTTTACCTTCCTGGTGTTACCTTTTCTTTCTTTAAGGGCACCAGTCCTGAGTTTCCTAGGAAATCATTTCATCTCAATTACCTCTTTTAAAGTTCTACTTCGAGTAAATTGAAGTTTAAGGCTTCAACATACGAATTTTGATGGGAAACAATTCATTCCACAAAAACTTCCAAGGTGTTCCTGGGTTTGGAGGGGAAGTAAAGGAACCAGAAAAGAGTTTACACTAGCCCTCGTGTTTCTAAGAAGACTGTTATTAAGAAAGTGAGAATCCTACTGTGTCAACCCCTGGATATAGGAGCGGTAGTGGGTCAGGGAAGAGGACTGTCTTTGGGAACAAAAGAACTGACCAAGGCAGAGAGAATGTCAGGGGATCCAGGGTTTGCCTCTAGAGAAACTATGGGTTACTAAAGTTCTATTTTTTTCTTTAAGGCAACTCTAGGAAGCTTTAAATGATGTACATAGGTTTCCTAATTTTTGAATCTCATAGGTTACAGGATTTACTAGGAATATAAAAGCCATAAAAGCAAAAGCACATCCAACCAAAAATTAGCCAAGTTAAGAATTAATGACAACTGAAGTGTCACTTCCTGCTCGACATTAGTGTCTATCCAGTGTTACCCTGAGCTGGCTCCTCTGGAGTCTCAAAGGCAACGCACACATTTTCTCCTGATTCCTTATCCTGAGTAGCTTGGAAACAGGAAATAGGAAACTGTATATCTTTCCAAATAACAATCTTGTGGACCTTTATCTCTCACGCTGACCTGCCTGGCTGGAGATCCACGTTGAGGCTGCGGCTCCTCTACCCTGGGACTCCCACAGGGCCCTGACACAGCGTCTGCTACCTGTGGCCTGCAGGCGCTGAGGGATCTGTGAGGAGGGCCCCTTGGGAACCAACCATGTGGAGAGCTACTTTGCAAGGGAAATGCTGGAACCCAGCAAGGGAGAGACTAGAGTCTGGTAAGCCTCAGAAACTTGGGACGGCAGTAGGAAAGAGGAGCAAGGCGCCCTGCCAAGTGCAGCCCTGTCTCCCCAGCTGGTGGGGATGCCCCGTGCAGGGGAGGGGTGAACGGGAGAGTCCCAGCAAACTCTGTCGGTGTGGGCACCCCAAGTCCTTGGTACTGGGGAGTTTCACAGGAATCACTGGCCGGCACCCAGTTAGGGAGCTGCCTAGACTCCATATGGTAGCTTTGCTTCAGAGAAGGAACTCGCCTTGGGTCCTGCCCAGTCCCCAAAGTCTAGGCTGTCGTGGCTCAGTGCCGTCTTGAGAAGAGAGCTATTGTCTGAACTCATACGTCCCCAGGGTCGCACCTTTGCACTCCACAGATTATTCCACCACACTAGCACAGGGGGCTGCAGCTTCCCAACCTAGCTGGACCAGCAGAGCGACTGTGACCTCAGCACCCAATCTGTGCAGTGCCTGCACTACAGAAGACAGGTGGTTCAGCTGAGGGGGGCAGGGACAGCACTGTCAAGACCCGGGAGAGGAAGGTCTTGTGCTTCGGGACCTTACAGCATGACGAGCGCCATACCTGAGGCAGGGCAGCTGCTGGGGGGCCAGTGCCAGGGGCCCCTGCCGGCAGCAGAGCGTGCAGCTGGAGCCTGAGGAAATGCCCACTGTGCTGCAGCGTCACCGTGCCCATTGTCAGAGCAGCCTCCTGGTGGGGACCCCGCATCCACTGCTGTGCACGTCGTGCCTGCGCGGCTGCCAGAGCTTCTCACCTGCACGTGTCCCCCGGAGACAATGGGTCTCCCTGACACTGCTGTCACATGCACTGCACCCAAAGTGATTGGTTACAGCCAAAGACGCTACAGGGAGTCTACACTGAGGTCCCCAACTGGAGCCAACATTGCATTATAAACTGACACCCCAAGGTGCATCTTCAGGAGAAAGTCACCTTATAAAAATGCTAGAGAAGCCAGGTGTCATGGTGCATACCTATAATTCCAGCACTCCAGGGGCCCAGACAGGAAGATCACAAATTTGCGCCCAACTTAGTGAGACCCAGTCTTAGAATAAGAATAAATTTAAAATGAGCTGGAGATGTAGCTCAGAGCAAAGTCCCTGGGTTCCGCTTTAAGTTAAAAAAAAAATTGGTAGATATAACCATCCTCCAGATACACAAATCTTGGTGTAGGGTTACAAGAAATATGCTTTTCACAAGAAAAACAAGGCAATATGACACCTATGAGAGAACACAATAACTGTCTAGCAACACATTCCAAAGAACACAATATTGATGAAATATCTGATAAAGAACTTGAAAGAACAATTATAAAGAAAATCAAGGAGAGTCAAAAGAATACAGGCAGTTGAACAAAATTAGGAAGATCACTCATGTGTGATTGAAAAAACAGACAGGGATCCTTGAAAAACGATCAAACAGAAGCTTTAGAAATTAAGAGCTTAACGAGTCTATGTCTTGCAAAAGATGTGAGATTTTTGACATCAATGAACGCAATGTCAACTACTATGAGAAACACATAGCCGTGACAAATAAAGATGTGAGAGAGTTTGATCAGTTAGTTATCAACTAAGAAGAGAAATTAATCAAATGCATACTTAAATGTAAGAAGTTACATATCAAAAGAAAATTTTGACGTATAAATATCAAAGAGAGGCCCTAGTGAGAAAGGATAAAATCTTGAGGTTTTTTTTTTTTAAACTGTTCCTTTTATTTATACCACTGAGTTCATTTTGTGAGGTTATAACAGAATACCACAGAATGGGTAATTTGTAATGAAAATCAATCTATCGATTTCTGGAGACTGGGAAGCCGAAGACTAAGAGCCAACAGCTGGTGAGGGTCTTCTTGCTGTGACTTCCACGGCAGAAGGTGAAAGGGCAAGAGAGGATGAGAGATGGAACCTGAACCTTCAAGCCCTTTTACAATCAATCTTCATCTACTCATAAGAGTGGGGCCTTCATGACCTAAACGCTTTTCACTGGGCCCCATAGCCCCAGTACTGTCGCGCTGGGGCACACAGTCAAACCACGGCAGTACAACAGCCCAAACTGAAGTTACAATGTCTTCACCAGGGCTATCAGGGATTTCTTTTTGAAATTCTTTTTATCTCCAATATTATTTCTAAAAAACTAATGCCTTATATGCATATGATCTAATTTTTTATTTTAAAATAAAACAACCTATCTTGATTTTAATTTCATGTAAAACTCAAGCTCAAGCTAATTTTTTCTCTATCACGTACATTTTAAGTGAATTTATACACAAAGGGGCCTTTCTCAAGTTCCAATTGCGCTTAGATGATGAAAACAGGGAAATATTTATTGAGCATCCATCCATCCATCCATCCACCATTCATTTATTCATCACTCATCAAGTGAGTAGCTAAAATGTATTAGACACTAAGAGTATCTGGAAACAGTGAAGTATGTAAGACAATACTTTTGCCTACAAGTGTTCATCCTGGTAGGAAATGAGTAGTAAAATTACAGCACAATTAGAGCAGAAGTGACAATAAGATCACACTCAAGCTCACAGCAATTCTACACCGAGAAGAGCGATTAATTCTAAGGATGAGGCTAGGAGGACCTAACATAAGGAAGGCTGAACTTATCCGTCACTCTTGGAGCTCAGTTGAGGTCTAATAGATGAATAAATGAAGGATGAGGAGTATTGAGAAGATGTTATGTAGCAGCAGTATCTTAGTCTGTTTGGGCTGATAAAATGCTATGGACTGGCTGGCTTAAATGAGAAACATTTATTTTTCACAGTTCTGGAGGCTAAGATGTCTAAAATCAAGAATGCTGGTAGATTTAATCACTTCTGGATTGCACATCGCTACCTTCTGTTTCTTCACATGGCAGAGAGAGAAGGAAAAACAAGGAGAGAGGAAGCTCCGGAGGGAGGGAAGAAGGGATATCTTGTCTCCTTCAGGGGCACTAATTCTAGTAATGGGGGCTCCTCCCTCATGACCTCCCAACCTGCCGAAGTCCCACCTCCAAATAGCACTGCACTGGGGATTACAGCTTCAACACACAAATCTGGATAGGTGGCTACAAACATTCAGTCCATTGCAAGGGGAATAAATCCTATTCTTTAAAGAATAAGTAGGATTTTCCCAGAGGATCTGGGAATTCAGGGTGGAGAACGAAGGCAGAAGGATTAACTTTCAAAAACAAGAAAGCATAAAACAGCCCACAGAACAGCAAGCTTAGGAAACCACATGTTGTTTTTGTCATTGGTAAAGTTTAGGACATCAGAGAAGTCAGAGAAAAGGCTAGGCCTTGCTCAGTAGCTGACATATTTTACATAAACTTCTTTTTTCTTTGTAGGAAATGCAAGTTATTCAAGATTTTCAAGCAGAGACCATATCTATATTTTAGAAATATTACTCTCTGGACAACACGGAGTGTGGATTGGAAATAGAGCATCTAGTTCAAAATGCAGGAAACCAGTTTGCAAGCTATCTTAATTGTTAGGGGAAAGACACTAAAAATGTGAACTAAGGGGCCGAATGATGATTTGCAGACCAGCACTGAGTACAGAAAGGGAAGTTGGGAGTCAAGACTGTTCTACTGTGCAAAGGACGAATAGCCTCTTAGTGTGCATTTGGCCTGCATTCAAGTCTTGGAAACTTTGGAAGGCAGTAATAATAACCACCGATTATTGAAGGCTTACTATGGGCCAGAAACTCCTGAGATTTTTATTCAGATTATCAAATTGGACCCTCATAAGTGAGAGAGGGCTGTGACTCCAAGTCATTTTGGACTCCAAGTTAATGTTCTTTAAGGCCTACTGCCTTCCCAAGCAGCCAGAGAAACTCAGTGGAGAGTTATTCAGAGATCATGTGCCCGAGAAGCTGGATATCACGTCTGCACATGTAGGCTCTTGAGTACATACATATCTACATATGTGCATCAGGTCTCAGGGTGGGAGATGGGCCTTGACACACAGGTTGGGTTCTCTAGGAGCAGACATCAAGATCGTGTTTGCAAGATATTTACTGGGAATTAACACCTGAGGAAGGAAAGGGAAGGAAGCAAGAAAGAGAGGAGGAAGCGAGCATTCTATGGTTTGAGGCTGACAAAGTCTTGGTCGGTCTGGGGTGGGCTGCACCCACTGAAACTGTCCAGCACTGGGTCAAGATGATCACAACGCCACAGAAAGGACGTACTTCCCTGAAGGGACACTGAGCGGCCACTTCCGTAACTACCGCCGATGGGTGTTAATTTGGTCGTCTTGGTTGAAAGCCTGCCTCTGACCGAGGTCGGTTTCTTAACCTCCACGTGCACCTATGAAGTGTGTGTGAAGGTCAAAAGAGATAATGGTTGCCTGGCACGTTCTCAGTCCCTACAGGAAGAGTCTGCGTCCCCCTGTCCTGTGAATTCACCGGAGCTTCATCCCACACGTGCTGTGGGTAGAGCTTTCCTTTGTTTCCGTTGTGTTTATTTTCCTCCCCTGTTCAGGAGAATATTTCTCAAGAACAGAAACTGTGTCTTAATCTTCATATGGTTGTTCCTACACTAAGGTGTGTACTTCTGTCTCATCAGTTAGGATGTAACAGTGCAAACCTGTATCTTAGGTGCCCCTGAGACTGATTTATTCCACCGTTAAATAAAGGAGCACAAAAGACCAGGATTTTCTGAAGCTGCAGGGCCCAAGATTTCTCCCCAGATCCATCCTGTTGGGATTCCAACATCTGGTTCAGCAGCAATAATTCTGTAAATACATATCAATATCTTTGGTCTGTAAATATATACCAATATATTGGCCGCTTGTGGTAAGAGGCTGGATAACACTCAGGACTTTCTTTAAACTTAGATTGATCTTTCATTGTGTAGAAAATCTCTATGAAGTGTCTCTGTGAGGAAGTAAGTTCTCTTCCTCTTCCTCCACAGTGGCCACTAATCATGATGTGTTAACTTGAATGGATTGAGGAATACCTAGCAGATTAGTAAAGCACATTTCTGTGTGTGCATGTGTGCGTGATTGACATGCAGGCCAGCGAACTGAAGGGGAACACCTGTTTGGGGTTGCACCAACCAATAGGCTTGTGTGGTGAAGATATAGCTGGACTAAAAAAGGAAGACAGAACAAAGTGGTCATTGGTCTCCAGGTCTCCAGTTTCTGCAGCCTTCCAGTGCAGACTCGCACAGGCAGCTGACTCTCCAGGGAGCTCCCAGGCCTGTGACCTCGAACTGCTGCTGCATCTTTGACTCGTCTTGTTCCAAGGCGCCCATCTCCTTGTCTGAGCAGCGGCTGGATCCTCCAGCTCTCCAGCATGCAGACAGCCTGTGACTCTGTAAGCCTACATAATAAATCCCCTTGCCTAATTATAGCTATGCTTTCTGTTGATTCCACCCCCCTAGAGAACCCTACCTAATACACCCACGGACAAGCAAGGGTCTCTCCTCCTGAACACAAGGCTCATGCTGGGGGAGCGCAAAGCCCCAGGGCTGATCCTGCACCCAGGTGTTGGCCCATCGCTCTTGTGGCTGTCAGGGGCACACAGGAACTTCATGGATGTAGTATGTGTCAGTACACAGAAGTGACGGCTACTGAAATGCACAATCCATGTTTCATGAATTCTGGAGCAATAGTACCAATGAAGTCTTTAAAGGAGGGCAATAGTTCTCCCCCTGTCTGCAGTTTTCCTGCTGCGGTAGGTGGAGGGATGGCAGGAGAGGTTTTCTGTCTCCATCGTATGTGTCTCAGGGTGAGCATCCAGCTTGCATTCTCCCCTGCTCCTAGAAACTCAACCATTTCTCCACCTGCTGCACGAGGAGACGGGCTTTTTAAACACGACCCCGCTGGAGAGCGACAGCCTCTGTTGCCACCTGCCACCACGCAGAGCCGGGGGCTGTGTCTCTCCTGGTGCCTCCTGTCTGCCAGCGCCCAGGAGCTGTCAAGGTTCCCGGGCAAGACCCAGTTACCCTCCTTTCCCCAAATTGCCTCCATTTTCCCTGGTGACATATTTTTATACAAGAGCACTTTTTAAAAGGCATTTTGAAGTCCTTAAAGGCTAATTATGAGCACATTTGTTGGAAGTGCACCATTATGAACTGAAGGGCCTGGCAGACCTGGCGTAAAGGATCTGTGCGACTCACGGGGGCCTTGGGCGAATGTCAGTGGGTTTCACGGGCTCCTCACAATGCAGGGTTGTCTGAAAAGGGGGAGTCTCCGGCCAGGTGGTAATTACATAGACTGTGATATGGCATGAGGCAGCTGGTAAAAAAAAAAAAAGCTGCTCATAGGACATTCTAACTGTGTGCCTCTTCTCTCTGACTCTGCCGACTTTTAACTGGACTGGCCAAAAGCATTCCCAGTCAGTTTTGGCCTCAGAGGGTCCTTATCACACAGCTCAGCTCCCTGCCCTGAAACCTCCCACTGCAGTCCTGGCTGGACCTTTTTTGATTCTGCAAACCCCACCACCAACAGACAGGAGACCCAAATTTGGAAGGACGGCAGGGAAGCCTTGGCCTCTGTGCTTTCACATATGGCGCCTATAGTCAGATACAAGAAGAAAGGGCATGAATCTGGAGACAGAAGAACTAGGTTTGAATTCTGGTCTTCAGTGATGAGCTGCAGGACCTTCGACCTGTTACTTCCACTCTCTGAGTTATTGCTATATCAGCTTTAAAGTGGGAGGTTTTACCAGGACTCAGGTATTTCCCAGCTCCTAAATTCTGCAACATTTTCAACTCTTATCACACATGAAACTCACTTAGATAGCTTTCAAAACGTAGCAGTTATCAGGCTGCATCTGCAGGGACCCAGGTCCAGGTTTTGAAGAGCATACAGTGTGAGGGCCCTTGGGAAGAACAAAACATCGTGTGCAAATTTTACAAAAGCATGTCTTCAAGAACACACGGTCAAGTCCCTTCCGATCGGAGCTTGGGGAGGGGTCTGCACTCGTGAATGACTTTGAACTCTAACTCAGCTATTTCAGGGAAAATCTAGGCGTGCCCACCCTTTAGTATATTGCAAAAGCCCCTCCCCGCCAAACAGTTCCAACATAGGCAATTCCAGAGTGTCAATTATTGGGGTAGATTTCAAATTCTAATGTTGATACACCAGAGGACAAATGAGAAGACACATAGAAACCTCTACAGCTCTGCCTGGATGTCTTTGTTTGGAAATTTGCCCCTCCATGCATTTGTCTCCTAACTAACTGCCTCTCGTAGCCAAGGTTCACATTTGAGGTCACCTCTTCCAGGAAGCCACCTCTAATTCTCTGGTTAGCTGCTGTCTTCTGTATTTGTTACCTGTACGTAACTCTTCACAGCCTTTACTATACCCTTACTTCTCTCCCACTAAACTATAAGCTCTGTGCTCGCAGCAGAGATGACAACCAGAGCTCCTCCGAAGCAACAGCAGCCTTCCTCGACCAGCAAGGCCCCGAGCTCCTTCCTCTAAGGAGCTCGGGGCCTTGCTGGTCGAGCATGGAGCTCAGGGCCTTGCTGTACGCCCCCTTCGGAAGAACCAGCCGCAGCAGAGCTTCTCCTGGAAAACAGCCCGCCAACTAGCTACGGCTCCCACTCTGCCTTATGTTGCAGCAGCAACAACCCTCAGGTGGATCTCGTACGCCCAGCATCACACCAACTCGGTCCAGCTGGGCGTTCTGGCTCAAGTTGACCATATTAGGTCCACCACAGGGCCCGAAAGCTAGGCAGAGAAAACCAGAACTGGTTGGATGCCAGGACTGGAGAGCTCAGAGAGAAACCACTCATTCAATAACAGGAATATTTTCTTTAACTTGATCGTTTTTGTTTTTTTTTTGGTTTTCATATTTTGTATTATTTTTATCTTTCCTTCATCAGGTTTTTGGGGGTCTGTGTTTTTCTCCCCTTCCCCCTCCCTTTCAGTTTATTTTCTGTTCTTATCTCTTTTCCCTTGTAACTTCTCTCCTCTTCTTTTTTTTTTCAGGCTGGTGTTGAACTCAAGGTGATCCTCCTGCTTTAACCGCTCAAGGGCTGGAATTACAGGTGTGTGCCACCACCCCAGGCTACTTTTTTCCTCTGCTTTTCTTTTTATTTTCTGTTTTTGTTTTCTGCTTACCTTTTTTTTTTCTTGTTTATTCTTGTGACTGTTCTCTATTATTATAAAGTTCCTTTTACTCCTCAAAAGGACTCCCATCTCACTTTTCTCCTCTTCTCATATCCCACTTCAATTTTTCAAATTTTGCGTTTTTCATTTCCTGGACTCCTACCTCTTCTTTGACAAGTATATAACTACTAAGTTTCATGCATCTAGATAGCTAGTTAAATTTATGCTATTGCTGTAGAATATTGTTCTACTGCTAGTACAGTGGTACTTCGGTTCATGAACACTTTCATTTGCAAACAATTTGGCTTGCAAGCAGAAGCATTTGGTAAAATTCTGTTCGTCACTCTGAATCAGGTGATGAACATGACCAAGGCCATCTTTCCTGCATGAACACAAGCGTGGCCATCTTTTCCAGAATCATGAAACAAATTAAATTTGTCAACCAAGGTACCACTGTAAAAGCAAAGTTTTCCATTTAGCAGATATTTACTGTAGGTAAATTGTATGTCAATGTTTGGTTTGTCTAAGTGTTCACACTATAATTACAGATCTCTTTTCTATGATTAAGGGTGGTACTTTATTGGCCCTTAGAGCAGGTCAACATTCAGTTTATGTATGATGCTATAATTGATGCTCATTTTACTACTATAGCCAAGGTGACAGCTGTTGCTATTAATTGGCTTTTGCAGGGTGCCAATATCTATATTGCCTTGGGGTTATTAACAGTACTGTGGCCTATTTTTGGAAAACTGGGTAGTGGGCCAAATATGCTGAAACTTTCCACTCAAGTACACAAAGGTGGTTGGAACCTGGGATAGAGGCAAAGGCCATTAGTTAGTCATGTGCAGAAGACACCACTGGAAAGCAAACTTTAAGAAGTCTCCAAAGTAGAAAAAAAAATTGCCCACTGTAATCAACTGGCAAGCCACAACACACACAAAATAAACACGAAAGAAATGTGAGAAGACAAACAAAATGTTTCCCCAAACTCCTAACTGCCCAAAAGCTGACCCATGGGGCATTGAAGGAGAGGAAACCAAAAGCCACACTTCCAAATTATTTGAAATATTATCAGAGGGATAACAAAACAGGTAAATCAGGGATTTAGCAAGCTCACAGAAGATATAAATAAAAAAGACATTGGGCCAAATAAGCAAAATGATAAGTGAGTCTATAGAAAACACCAATAAAAAGCTGGAAGAACTAAACAAAGTGATGCAAAATATGAGTGTCCAGAATAGAAAAGAAGTAGAGTCCATGAAAGGGCTCCTAAAAGAAATTCAGGAGATTAAGTATTATATCAGAAGTATGGGCTGCAGAAGTGAGGAATACGAGGATAGCATCAGAACAAGAAGACAAGGCTGTTGTCAGTGAGCAATTAATGAGAGATACCTTAAAAACAAGAGAACGTGAAAAATAAATCCAAAAACTCCTAGATGATGCAAAGAAGACTAATCTAAGATTAATTGGAACTAGTAAAAAATAAGAAGACAGAAAAAATGGCATAAAAATCTATTCACTTAACTAACAGCAGAAAAATTTCCCAATAAAAGAATTTAATATACAGGTGAGTAAGGCATATAGAACCCCAAATAGCCACAGTCACAAAAGAACTTCCCAACAACACATGACAGTTAAAGTCCTGGAAGTCCAACACAGGAACAGAATCCTAAAAGCAGTTAGAGAAAAAGAACAAAGGAAAACCTATTAGAACTACAGCAGATTTCTCAACACAAATCTTGAAGGCCAGGAGAGTTTGGAGTGAAATGTTTCACACCGTAAAAGAAAATATTTCTAACTCATGCTGCTCTGTCCTGCAAAACTACTTTTCAAAATTGATGGAGAAATAAGATACTTTTGTCATAAAGTGCATGTAAGAAATTTATGACCATGAAACCAGCACTCCAAAACATTCTCAAGGATACTCTAGAAAGAGACAATGAAGATAACAATAGAATTAATACACCAGGTAGAGTGAGCAGTTGAGTAGAAGGGAAAGATGGGGAATTAGTAACAGGGAAATAAAGCAATGAGGGGAATAAATCAGTATTTTTCATTAATAACTCTCAATGTGAATGGTCTCGACTCCCTGATTAAAAGACATAGACTGGCAGGGAGTCGAGACCATTCACATTGAGAGAAACAAAGTCCAATGGTAGGCTATTTCCCAGAAACACAATTAATCCAAAAAGTAACTCATAGATTAAAAAAAAAAAAATCAGGCCAGGCATGGTGGTGCATGCCTATAACCCCAGCACTTGGGAGGCTGAGACAGGAGTTTGAGGCCAGCCTGAACTACAAAGTGAGATCCTGTCTCAACAACAACAACAACAAAAATCAGAGGATGGAAAACAATATGCCATGCAACAGGAATCTGAAAAAAAAAATATTTAGCTTTTGTATACTCAGACAAAATAGACTTCAAGCCCAAACTAATCAAAAGGAGCAAAGAAAGTCATTACATAATGGTTAAGGGAACAACCCAAGAAAGAGACAAAACAATTATTAACATATATGCACCAAACCACAGGACACTCAACTTCATTAAACAAAAGTTACTGGACATAAAGACCAGATAAACATAAACAGAATATAGTGGAAGAGCTAAATACCAAACTATCACAAATAGATCAATTAGACAAAAAAAGTCAAGAAAGAATATCAGAATTGAAAAATAAATAAAAGGGATAGGTTTAAGAAGTCAAATTACCGTTATTTGCAAGTGACATGATCCTCTACATAGAAGACACCCCAAAATCTACCAAAACACTCTAAGAATTAGTAAGAAAATCCAGCAGGATACAAAATCAATACACAAAAATCAATAGGATTCCCATACAGTAATAATGAACCCACTGAGAAAGAAATTAGAACAAAATACCATTTGCAGCAGCACTACAAAAAGACAAATACTTAGGAATTAACCTAAGGAAGTGAATGACGACCTCTACAGTGAAAATTAAAGCACTCTGAAAAAGGAAATTGAAGAGGATTTCAGAAAATGGCATGATATTCTTTGTTCCTGGATAAGCAAACAATATACTCAAAATGGCCATAACTTCCCAACTGTATACAGTCACAGTTAATACAGTCACAATCAAAATGCTCACAACGGGGCTGGGGATTTAGCTCAGTGATTAGAGTGCTTGCCTTGCAAGCACAAGGGCCTGAGTTCGATCCCCAGCACCACAAAAAAAAAAAAAAATGCTCACAACATTCTTCACCAACCTTTAGAAAACAATCCTAAAATGCATATATAACCAGAAGACACCCAAAATAGGGTAAAAAGAGTAAAGCAGGAGGCAGCCCAATCCCAGACTTGAAGTTATATAAGCTACTGTGATAAAAAGAGCGTGATACTGGCACACAAACAGACTTGAGGATCAATGGAACAGAGTAGAGGATGAAGAAATAACTGCAAGCACGTTCAACTATTTGATCTTCAGGCCAGAGTTCTTTTCACTTTAGTTTGAAAGGTTGAAAAATTCAAAGGTCACAGTGTAGACCAAGTTAGGTCTAGGCTGAAGGAGACTCAGCAGCGTATTAGTGTATGCAGAGAAGAAAGAGCTGCCTGGCTTTGCAGGAGCATCTTGAAAGCAAACGCATCACTGATCTGCAAGTTCAGAGTGAAGCGATGTAGTGGAGTAAAGCACGATCCACGCGGTCTGGTCATTTTGCGCTTGCAACCACACGTTATTGTCACCCTGAAGTCACTTCAGATACCCTTCTGTCGTAAAGAGGAGACGTCCTCTTGATGCACTCAGAGCTTCACCATGACAGGAAGGACTGAAAACCCTGCACGGGGCGCTGTGGAGTCTGACTCGTGTTTGTTTGTCTTCACCGGAGTGTTGTCCTCTCTCACGGGCTGAGGCGTTTCACACACACGACGGGCACGAGTTTCAGAGGCCAGAATCATAGAGATCATTAAAATATTTGCATATATTTTAAATTTAAAAACTCAAGTTAAATACTATTGGGAATACATCATACATTGGAAAATTTGTTTTAGCCCCCAGGTGATATGACTCCTTCTGTACTGTGTTAGAATAAACTTGGACTTTCATCCTAATAAACTCAGACGTGGGAAGGATGAAAAAGTTATTGCTCAGATCCAAATCGAGCCTGGAAAGAAGCATTCTAAACTCTTTTTGTCCTCTCCAGGAGCAGAAATGATGCACTCTATGCCGTCTAACCATAATTCGTTGACATCATTTGAAGAAACATCATTAAGGTATTCTTGTGTTTGTTTCTTTGAACAGAAATATGCTGATTCAAATTTAGAAAAATGTTTCCTACAGGAACTCTGAAAAAGATGATCACGTGTCAGATTCTGAAAACAATGAATTAGTATCATCTTATTTCTACCATTTTTTAATGAAAGAGAAAGATTCTTTAACTATTTAATGAGTGTTGAGGTTTGGGGACCATAAAAGGGAATTAGGACAAGAGTATTCCAGGAAAATCTACCCAATTTTCTGGTCAGCTAGGAATAGATGGAAAACTCTTTGCTCAGGATCCAGAAAGTTCTCTGGTCCTGTGGAGACCATGTCAGCTGGCAGCTGGTTCTTCGGAGATGATTTGGCTTTGCAGAAGCAAACATGTTGAGATAAAATGTGTCAAAGCAAAGTATTTTCAAAAAAATTCACTTAGTAATTAAGAAAAATATTTGATTGATGGCAATTTATACCTGCCTGGCGAGATTAATTGGATCGTTTTTAAAGTACCAATCTCCCACGATCTGAGAAGAGCCTGAGGTGA
Organism: Hystrix cristata; assembly: GCA_004026905.1. NCBI lineage: Eukaryota > Metazoa > Chordata > Mammalia > Rodentia > Hystricidae > Hystrix > Hystrix cristata. The sequence continues at coordinate 12,383 of PVJO010002219.1, read as the reverse complement.
CCGGTTCTGGGTGCACTGGTGGTGCTGACCGTAGACTGCAGCTGACCAGCCTGGTGGATCCTGACCAGCCAGCTGACCTGCTCTTGTCTGGATCACCGGCCACCACTGTGAGACAAAAATGCTTAATGTGGGGACAGCTCATTAAATGAACTATTTCTCAAAAAAGATTCTGATGCATGGTACAAAATATACAGGTAGGGCTAGAAAGTGTCTGTTGTCTGCTGTCCCTCTATTCCTACATCAATACTGGCACTTTTTTTTTTCAAACTTGTGTTCAATCTGGTAAGTTAAAAATGATATCTGTTTGTTTTTATTTTCCTAGTACTGGAGATTGACCCAGGGTTCCCCATGTGTTAGGCAAAGGTTCAACCACTGAGTTAAACTCCCAGCTTTCTACGTTTTATTTTGATACAGGGTCTTGTTAAATTGCTTGTGCTGCCTTTAATCTTGTAAATCTTCCTGCTTCAGCCTACTAAGTAACTATCTATGTGTTTTGTTTAGATTGCTGGTGAGTGTGAGCACCTTTCACCTTTATTTGTTTGAACATTTGACGTTTGCACTTGTTTTATTCATGTTGTTTGCCTGTTTTCTTAGTGGTGTTATTTTTCTTATTTTAGTGTAAGAGTCATTTGCTTATCAAGGTATTTAAATTTAAAACCAAAGTGAAACTAAAGAACAAAATAAAAAGTAGACAATAAAAAGTGGGGCGCTAGATCTTTCTCAAAGCAAATGGGGAGCAAGAGATTAGGGAGGATGAAGCAAAGGGGATTAAAAAAAAAGAATTAAGATGTACATGTGCCAACTCCACAGAAGGAAGGTGAACACTATATACTACGAACATGTACTAACTAAAAAGTAAAAAAATGAAGTAAGCACTGGACGATGTTGCTGTGATGTGTGGGTCAGAGGGGATGCTGGCAAAGCTCGAAGGCACTCTCTGCAGAGATTTTGAGCACACCTGAAGGTAGGGACTGTTTATAGATGGGCATGAGGTGGAGGGAACCCAGAAGGAAAACCGAGGCCCCAAGGACTAGCAGTGCAGGAGCCATTATCCTCCAGGTCTGAAAAAGCCAAGAGAAGAAATTGTGTTTCCTAACCACATGAGGCCAAGCCCTGGAGAAGGGCTGCCCAGTGGGAACTTTGTTGCAGAAGGACGTCAGCACAGGAATCATGCTAGTGGAGCAGGTGCGGTCACAGGATGAAACACCTTGATATGTGTCTCTTCTGGTCTCCAGTGTCCTGCTGGGGCCTCCCACTGATGCAACGCATCATAAGCCAGAGTCAGGGGCCCCGCAGTGCAAGACATGTGGTGTGGTTCAGACCACTGCTCCCAGCCCCGAGCCGGGTGGGTAAAGGTGGAGAATGGATGTGGGGAGGGATGACCATACGTGGGGAGTGGGGAAGAAAAATTGGATGGCAGCTAGCAGATCTGCAATAAATAGATACAGCTTAAAATAGTTCTGTTATATTTTCTTTCCATTTATTTATTTATTTTTAAATTATTATTACTGTTGTTATTAGTATTGGTATTATTATTGGCAGCACTGGGGATTGAATCCAGGGATACTCAGGCAGCAAGCTACATCCCCAGCCCTGTGTATTATATTTTGAAAAAGGATCTCATTAAATTGCACAGGATGTCTTCAAACTCACAATGCTCCTGCCTTAGCATCGTGTAACTGGGATTACAGGCGTGTGTCACCACCCCTGACTTCTGCTATATTTATTTGATGCGATTAGCTTTTAAGCAATTACGGCAGGGTTGTTACTACACAGTTAGCTGGGATTTTCTGGGAAGAAGACCCAGCATGCAGCTATTCTGAGTCCCAACTTCCTATCCTTGCCCCTTTTTCAAGGGGTATTTTTGTTCCTACTAAAATCCGATGTTCTCCCCAGACTCCACAGCTGTTGGCACCCACAGCTTTTTAGCCTCAGTTTATTCATTGTTAAAATGGTGGTAACAATTTTATGCAGAGTATATGTTGCACAAGTTGTGAATGAAATAACATAATGCTCTGTCAGTAGTAAATGTCAAATAACACTCATTTCGCCACTCAACATTCAGTAGGAAGTCAAGGTGAGATTGATGATTGGGCAAGGAACTGTTCTGAATGTTTATGTTAAATAAAACATTTTTGGTTTTATCTACCACTGACATCAAGTCCTGTAAACAAAAAAAGACAGATCAAGTATATAAGCTGCAATGGGAGGGTGGATGCCTTTACCGATGTGCAGAGTCACGGTACACGAGCAGTACCCAGAGCTGTGCTAATGTACATTACGGTGGCTGCTCAACAAGCTCACGTTAACACCTATGACTCAAGGTGGCCTGGTGACATGGCGAGCCCCGGCCTCGGGAAGTCCACAGTCTAGGAGGCACATGTTGAAACACATAGTTTTGGCACAGGGTGAGGGTCCCAGTGCAGTCCTGCTTAACTAGCCCATCTCCAAATCTGCAAACTTGCTAAAACGTAAGTCCTGGACGCCTCTCCCAGAGATCCCGCGAGAGGAATCAGGCCTGTAAATTTACATTTCTAACAAAGGCTGCTTCTGCTGTTTTGTGGCTGCTCAAGTAACACTGCCAAAGAGAAGTCGAAAGGTACAGGGTTTATACAGAGAAGAGGGAAAGTAATGAATCATTTTTTTTGCGCCGGGGGGGCATCTATCTAAAGTGATTTCCTGGAGGAAGCAGTATTTCAGCAAAGCCTAGAAGCAGCGGTGGGATTTCAGCATGCAGCAAATAGAGGGAAGTTTTTTCACATAGAGAAAATACTAAAAAGTCAGGAGAATTGCAGGATTTGTTCAGCAAGCCAAAGAACTCGGAGGTCCCTGTGTTAGGGGAGCAAGGAGGACAGACGGGAATGTTGGCAATTGGTTTCTAGATGACCCGAGTGCTCAGGCTGAGGAGGTTGGACTGATTCTGTAAAAGACAGGACCACCAAACGTTTCGGAGGATGGGAGTAATGTCATCAATTCAATGATCAAATGCTTTATATCTTTGTATGAGACAGATTAGTACAATTGATGAGAAATGGAAGTCTAGGTGGCCTGTTCACTTAAAATTTTTTTTTTGAGACAAGGTTAATTTATACTGACTGGGTTCAAACTTGTGATCCTTCTGGGTCGGTCTCTCAGAGTGGATTTTTAAAGTTCTTCATGTGAAGGGAGGTTACCTGGACTCCAAACCGAGGCTGGTAGGAGGAGAGAGAGGGCCTCAGATAGAGAAGATAAAGTGCAGAGCATGGTGTAAAGGTTGGGCACAGACATAGGGTCATTTTGCCTTCATTTACAGCAGGATTTTTAAATTAATTCACATGTGGTAGATAAAAGCAAGAAAGAAGTCCAAGATGATCCTAAGGGATGAGGTGTGAGTACTGACGCCAGGAGAAGAGAAAGAGGTTTTAGGAAGAAGGGGGATTAAAGAAGGAAGATCATGAGTGATTCTGCACCTGCCAAATTTGAAGTGCTTATAAGTAGCTCACGTTGCAAGTAACGTTCAGTAGAAAGATTGGGCTGGGCACTCACATCTGACTGTGTCACAAGGAAACTGGGAGATGATGACTCGCCCCGGGAGAACATAGAGCAAGGAGAGAAGGACAAAAACAACCAAATCTTAGTGGATGTCTATACTTAAGTGGTGGCTGGAAGAAGACACAGCAGAGAAGACTCAGAAATGGTCTAGGAGGCCTTGGGAGGCGACTGAACACTGTGCCCAGGGAGACGGCTGTGGTGGTCTGGATCTGGGGTGTCCACCGAAGGCTCACGTGTGAAAGATTTGGCCCCCAGGTGGTGGTGCTACTGAGCGAACTTTTATCAGGTGGGGGCTATTTGGAAAAGATGTGTCATTAGGGGTATGACTTGGAAGGGTACATTCTTTCTCTCCCCTGCCCCCCGTCTCTCTCTGTCTCTCCCTGTCTCTCTCTGTCTCTGTCTCTCTCTTCTTCCTGGCCACTGGGAGGTGAGTGCAGCTTCTGCTATGATGCATCTGCCTCACCGCAGGCCCAGGAACGATGGAGTCAGCTGACCATTAACAGAATACTCTGAGATGCTGGCTCAGCATCACTCGTTTTCATTTAACTTGATTTTCTCAGGTATTTTGTCATAGTATTAAAAAGCTAACACAATAACAAAGGAGATTTTAGGAGAAGAGTGATTTGCAGTATTAACTGCTCAGAAACTGGGCGGGGGTGCTGCCTCTTTACCTGTCTGTTAGGCCCTCCGAGAGGACACTTCCAAGAGGACACTTCCAAGGTGGAACAAGGGTCAGGGAATGATGTCAAGTGAGGAAGTAACAGAACCCCAATTTGAGCGGGGATGGGAAGAAATTGGGACAGTAATTTGAGAAGGAAGAACATTATGGAAGGAGGGTTTGGTTGTTGTTTGGTTATCTGGAGACCTGAGTGTGTGTGCAAGCCAAAGGGATCAGAGGGGAGGGAAAGATTAAAGAGACAGGAAGACGAGAGATGACTGATGCCACTGAGACCAGGGAGAGATGAGGGCTGGGGTGAGAAGCCCAGGGACGGAAGGACCCTTCGGAATGGATGAGGCCCTCTGCCCAGTCTCTGGCCGTGAGACTGCTGGGTGGGGCCCAAGCAAGACTCTCCTTTTACTAAGCCCGACAGCATGGTGACGCCAAACACAGGCCCTAGAGTATCAAATACAGAGCTGTCTGTTTTTTCCCTAGACCAATCTTTCCACTTTCCAACATTCAAAAGAAAAAAAAAGTTTAAATTAGATTTCAATATTCTAATTTTCCAACAAATTTATTTCCTTCCTGGGTTAGCCAAATCAAAGAGTATCTCCCCTCACCTGGGTTCCCAAATTTAATTAGCCAACTTCCTCCCTCCCCTCTGAGACTCAGAACATAGACCGTATTTCTCCCCTTCCCTTCCTAGCTTTTGCTTATCTAAGCCAAGGGCCCCACAGGAGCTTCGGGCTGATTTATTTCAGCTGGTCCTTCCCAGCTCCAGGCTCTGGCTTAACCTTCCCCAGCCCCACCGGGGCCACTTGCAGGAAGTTTGCTAGGTTTTCTGACCTGCTAATAGGTCCCTCAAGGGGAAGTCCACACTGTGACAGTAGATCTTACTACCTAACACCTAGTGAAATCCTAAGCTTCGCCGGCTCAGCCAAGACACAGCAGGAAACACACGATCCGGGGTTCCCTGAGAGATACTCTATATCTCGAAGAATAATGCTAAACAGACAGACTACAAAGCTGTCTGGAATAGAGGGCTTCAGGGTGTTTTCTGTTTAAAGAATCTTTCTTTTTTAATTGTTAGCTCTGTGACTAAGCACAGGAGACTCGTGAGATGTGTTCCCGTCTTTGAGTTTGCTATTTTTAGGTCGCATTACAGCATTATTAATTATGAAGGGAGCGAGGAGCTGCGTGTGAAATGCTCTCGCCAAAGGCCTTTTCCCTGTTGTTTTGCCTGCAGGGAGCACCCTCCTTACCTTGGCACTGGTCCACATGCTGAAGCTTTTTAAGGGCGTGTCGTTAGTTTGAGCGACAGAAAAATGTTCTGCACACTTCATAGAAGTTCATTAATCTCTGTTCTGAAAACATTTTCTTGCGCATCGAGTTCTGTTCCATGCCATTTACCCAACCACAGCACTGAAAATTGTTACTCATCTTTCACATCAACCTAAAGGTGTCAGGAGATAGAGAGTGGCCCACGATGATCAGAAAGATGGCAAAGGGACACCAACTTCTGTCCTATGACAGCCTTTCAAAACCTTTGTTACAGCACAAATAGCAGGAGTTTGTTTCCTACTGTCTTAAATTTTTGTTTGGGGCTTTCAGAATAAGACATTCATGAGAAATATAGATTTAATTAAATATAGAATACGAGTTGTGCTTTTAAATTAGAAAAGGAATACTATATATTATTTATGTGCAGTGTATCTTTTCAGGTGAAATAAAATGGCTAACAAAGTATTCTTATTTTCGGAAGTATTGGTCTTGGCCAGTCTTCGTGTGAGAGTAAGGAAAAATATTTAATACCCTCTTGTGAGACGCGGCCATCATTTTGTCCCAGGGGCTGTGTGTGTAGGGAAGTATGTAAGGAAGAGAGAGTGCCGTGAGTGCTATTTCAGGGCTTCCCCACCAAGAGCAGCCTGCCCGGAGGCACAGCTGGCCGAGACAGCCGGCCTCGGCCTGACTCTCGGGTCTGTGTGACCGTCCTTGCTTGCCTTGTTCTGACGTCTCGGAATCCCCTTCTGTAATGCGGAGTTTATCGAAATAGTGACCTGCCCTGCATGCTGTGACGGCTGGACACTCCGGCGCCCACAGGGTCTGTAGTGACACACGCTGTGGCTGCCCCACGCAGTCTCCTGTCCTAAGCCGCCCGCCCCGCCTGCAGCAGGTTCTGCGGCTCACACCGCCTCTTCCTCACAGGCTTGTCCTCGGCTGGCAGGTGCCCCACCGTGCTCCCCTGCCCTGCTGGAGGTGGCCCGTTTGTAGCCAGTGGCTGACTGGTTCCGGGTTACACCAGCCGGCTAGTTTGCTTCAGACGGCGTAAACATCGGCACAGGTCTCAGCCCTGAGCCGTCCTGCATTTCAGGCTGAGGCTGCACCCCTGAAGCGGCGCTCACCTAGCTGCTTTCCCGGCGGCACCTGTTCTTTCTCAGCGCCGCTTTCTCCTTGATGGTAGCGCTGCTTCTGCGCACAGCGGTCCCCCAGAGGCTCTGCTGGGGACCTCGTCCTCAAACCAGTGTCGCTTTAGGTAGTGCTTGGCATTAAATACCGGCTCAGTACATGTTAGCAATGGTAAAGAACTGTTTAAAAATCATCTGTTTAAATCAGGTATAGAAACTGGAGACTCTATTGTTCGTGACTTGCAAATTTTTCAACACAGCCAAAAAATAACTTCGTTTACCATCAACCTGTTTTCAGGTTTTTTCTTTTCAAAAGGGTACACTGAAATGTTGTGAGAGGCTGGATAGAACAAGGACTAGAGGCACATGGCACAGGAGAGAAATGACACGGTGGAGCAGCTGGGGCCTCAGGTGTCCCGGGTCCAGCAGCTGAGGCGTGTGGCAGTGACACTCAGAAGGAGCGGGGGTCCGGCTCTTGGTCATTTCTTCAGAGACAGTAGACTCGTTTAAAGCCCGAGGGGGCTCTGGTATTCTTTGTGCCAGTCTAAAAAATATCAAAGACACATCCTCCCAGGAACAACAAAACGTTGCTCTAGGAATATATATACCTTAGTAAGCGACAAGCTCATGGTCTGGGCTGCCTTTTGTGAAACTTTCTATTAGGTAAACACAGATAAGACTCCTGCCCTTATAACCTCCCAGTTTTATATGTACTTTATTGTTGTTGGGGCTCACACAAGTGACTCCATTTTTATTCTGACAGCTTTCATATTTCTTCCACATTTTGTTCTAGGGCAGAAGAAATGTCTGTTAATGTTAGGAAGGAAGAAGAAAAGAATGAGGAACAAAAGAAAGAAACACAAGAGCTTTAGTTGTCAGAAAGGGAAGCTCCTTCCTGCATAGTAGAGGGCGAAGGGAATTAACGAGACACAGGAGAGTGGATGGACAGGATTCTGGGTAAAGTCTAACTGCTAAGTTGGGTATTCTGAAAAGACGGGGCGTGTCTCTTCCTGGGAGATGCTGCTACTGAGGAGAAAAAACATCGCAAAGAGCCGGCAACCACGTTGCTGGAGCACAGTTCCCTGGAGGAGCTGGGCCAAGAGCCCTTAGGAGGTGACAGTGGGTGACGTCGGGTGACAATGGGTGCTAGAAGTGACAGCCAAACAGGTAGCTGGCCTGGGTATTCTAGCTTCAAAGAAATCCAAATGCAGTCTTGAAGATGTTTTCTTCCATTTGCTGTCTCAGGGTCATCGAGGAATCAGTCACTGTGCAAGAGTGTGCAACAGTGCAACATACATTTCAATAGCTGCTAGCGCTGGCCTCATCTCCTGGGAGCTGAAGCAGCAGAAACTGGGCTAAGACAATGTCCTTACTGCCCTTTTCCCTCACTGACCATGTGCCTTCTCCCAGCCCCCAGGTAACCACTGGTCTTGGTTTCTTCTACAGTCTCTTCATGTCCAAATGGGAATATGAGATTCTTTTCTTCTTCCTGGTGTGACATGAAAATAGCATAATAAACATCACCTAACACCTTCCCTTTTTATTTTCCAGCTCTTGGGGATTGAACCCAGGGCACTTGCACTGAACTATATCCCCAGTACTTGTTTTATTTTTGAGACAGGGTCTCACTGAGTCATTAAATTGTCCGGGCTGAGCCAAAACTTGTAATCCTCTTACCTCAGCCTCCCAGAGTGCTGGAATTACAGGCTTGTACCACTATCTATGTCTGATTTCTGTATCATTTTATAGAGATCTTCTTCTTTCCTTTTTATAGTTGTCTAGTATTCTATTATATGGATATCTTATAATTTATTGATCCAGGCCCTTATTGAGAGAAATTTGAGATGTTTTCCATTTTCTTATGACTACAAAATGCTGCAAGGAATGACCTTGTACATTCATTCTTCGCCACTACACCATTACATTTGTAGATTTACTTTCTGAAGGTACAGTTGCTGTGAATAGGCACCAGAAGTGTTGGTAAACTAGACACCAAGCACCTTCGTCCCTCTTACTAGCTGAGGTACAAGTGTCACACCCCATAATGGACATGCCCAACTGATGAGGACCCCAGCCCAGATCCTTCGAAGAGCTAAGTCCTAGGTGGACCCCATGCCCACTCACTGCAGGGGTGACCACAGGGCTCTAATCTTTGGCCTTTGGTTCCCTTTCCTTTCTGTACGTGCTGAGGGCCAGGAAGCCGGAAATGTTCTTGCAATTCATCCTCTTGCCCTTTGGGCACACCGTACTGGAAAACAGAACTGAAGCACGCAGCCCCGCGCATCCTGCCTTAGTGAAATGGAAAAGGCACAGATTCTGGGGCTGGAAGACCTGAGTCTAAATATTGATTTTGTCGCTTTGTATCTGGGTGCTCTTGGGTGAGGTTTGTAACCTCTCTGAGCTTCAATTCCTTCATCTGGGCAAAAAGCAAAAATATGAATCTCCTCAAAAGCTGTCATGGGGATTAAACAGAATTGTGAAAAGCACGTCCCATGTTACTAAGGTTTTGTATGATGATCCTAAAATGCTCGCTTATAAGCATACTTTTTATGTCTGTGTCATAGGGGGCCAGAACCAGCCCCTACCAGGCATCCACATTAATGACTCATAGCCTCATCCACAAATCCACCTCATTATTGGTGGTTTGACTCTTGTGAGGCAGTTTATGAGCGGTCTGCCACTTCCTGCTGATGGGTCTTCCTCATGATACAGCCGAATTAAGCGTCAACCCCAATCTTATAACATCAAAGGACTCCGGATCATCAATTAGTCAGAGAGCAATTTTTCACTGTCTGGCCCAGCACCTAGGCTGGCCCTTAAAAAGCATCAAGGTTTATCTAGGGTCAGGTGAGCTTGGAAATCCGACAAATAGGGCCACCCACAGCCACATAGTTTAGTGACAGGTGTCTGGACTCAGAAGAAGTAAAGACCCACGGCACGCAGAGCAGACATTTCCAGCTCCAATCTGAGGGCTGCTGCTTCCGGTTCTCTGCTGTCATATTTTTGTATTTCTTGACACCCAGATCTGCACACAGAGTGCTGTGTCTTTCTGTGAAAGAAATAAATGCTCTCTGAAATATAGACAAGTCTGGTGATGGCAGTAATGCAATGATGGATTACCTTGATGTTTCTTCACCCTCTGAACCTATTAAAAGGGGAGAATTGAATTCTATCTAATCAGGACCCTCAATCCTTTCCCTAATTGCTTTTTAAACTACTGAAATGAAAAGTTGCAAACGAGGCACACATTAGCCCTTCTTCCCATCGTCAGCCCCTCCCCGCCACAGTCCCATCTCCTGCCTTCCAAAGCAGTTTGCAGCATTCAAAAGCATGAGTCACCAGCAGGTTATTCAGGGCTGAAGGGAAATTTGCTAATGGGATTCACAGTTCTTGGAACAAAAAAGAGTGAGCAAGGAAATGGCCAGCATGTGCAGGATTCTCCTGTGTCAGTCAGGGAATGAGATTCTGTCACAGCTTCCTCCTGAATTGACAGTGTATTTGCATATTCATTTTTGGATGCTTTGATCTAAAACACAGTCAGTCATTGGAGGCAGTCAGCTTAACATTTGAGAGTTGTAGGTGCTTGAAAGTAAAGGAAAATTCCTCTTCTAAACTAATCTCTTTTCTCAACATTTTTATGGCTTGAAGAGGAGATTGAGGGCTAAATGAATGTCGAAACTACCTTGAGTGACATGCTTGTAACCATTTAAAGAAAATGATAAAGATTTGTGGATGGAATATTGACCTATAGTCATTATTTGCAGTTTTTGTCTTTTGTATTGTGAGGGATCAGTTGCAGCCCTTCATATCAAAAGGGAGGTTTGAGTGGAAACGAGCCTACGTTTGCACTGTGCGATACAGTGGCCACCAGGTGCCTGCGTTATTTGGACTTAATTAAACTTAGATTAAGGTTGTGTGTCCTCAGTACTGCTAATCCCGCTGCTGGTGCTCAATGCCTACATTCACCTTTTGGATGGTAACTCTAGGGCTTCGAAAATGGCAAGCACTATGTGAAGGGGCCTTAATCTTCCAGTCCCAGAGTGATGAAGAGGGCCTCAATGGTTAATTCCAAACTTTCCTTTGCAAAAGCCCCTCTCCTTCTTCCTTCCTTCCTTCATGACATCCCTAATGTAGTTAGCTGTGGAAAGACAGACTTGTGAGTTATAATGCACGCACGCATGGCTCCAGACACAGTTAAACACAAATAGGTTATATGTAAACCCTTGTGGGTCACTAAGTTAATCCAAATTTCTTGATTTAGAAAACACCTCAGTGGACTTCATCAACGGGCCTGCTCCAAGAGAATATGATCCTCCTAGAGAAAATGAACCCATTTTCTATGTTGATGTAATTAAATTTACAAACATGAACATTTATCCCATTTGAAGTAAGACAAGAGTTGGGTTAAATATGCATGAAACAGACACAAATTTATAGTCTGCAGTTTCTGATTATGAAATCAAAATCACCTTGATGCAGAGTGTAGGAGGCAATATTCGTTAGCCAAATCCATCTGTTATTCAATATTTATGTGATGTTTCAGAGAGACCTCCTGGGCAGTTAATGGCTGCTAGCTCTTCTCCATCTCCCACACTCACAACCCTGCTGTCCACCAGCATTGCTGTCACAGCAATGAGAGAAAAATTAAGTCAAACATGAACATGAATGTTTAATTAAGTCAAACATTAATCCTTCTGTGAGCTTCATTCGCAAGACAAGTGTGGTAGCATGGTCTTATTTGATATATGTAGAGTAACTGATATTTAGAAGGCTGATTCGGTACCAGGTGTTATTTGCCATCACTCTTTATGTACTCATTTAGTTATCATGATAGCCCCCTTCCTCTGACAAAGACACTGAGGCAGGCAGAGGCTCAAGTTTGCACAGCCAGATAAAGATGAACAAGCAGTCTGGGACCCCAGCCTGGCCCGTAACCACAGGGGTACGGTATGTCTGCCTGAGCGCCTGCTCTGCTCGGCTGTCCTGAGTACAGCCGTGGTGTAGGCGCTTCCTGGCACTCTGTGAGCCCTGCGGCAGGTGTCCTGGACTTATCAGACTTATCAGGAAGGTCTCAGAGGAGCTGAGGAGCTCAGATTCACGGCCATTCTTCCCCTCCTGGGCTGCTTTTGGTGGCTGGGTGTGGAGGGGAGAAAAGTCTGCTCTACCCGTTTGTCTAGGCCCAGGGTGAAGAGAAGGGCGAAGCCAGGTGACACGTGGTTGAATTCTCTCTGCCACACTCTTTGCAGGCCCTTTGGCGGGCTGGGGACGGGCACGCCTGCAGGCTGGAGGGTAGGCTTGGTCCTTTAGGAACAGAAAATTGCGTCTGACAAGGTCCAGCCCGGACCCCTGGGGTGCCTTCAGGTGAGGGCAGACAGGCTTCCGGTCAAAAACACTTCTGATTTGAAACCCCATACTGACAATCAAAACTAAAGAGAGAGTTTAGAAAGAAAAGCGAAAGAATTTCCACTGTGGGGGCACTAAATTACCCCATTGCTCATAGAATACAAATGAGAGCATGAAGCCATTACAGTGTGGCGGTCCATCATGGCTACCCAGTCAGGAAAGCGCTGTCCAGGAAGCCAACCTGAAGGGCAAGAGCAGGCCCCTCGGCAGTCTGGTGTCCCTGTGACTGAGCTGGGAATCCCTGGCCTGCACCAGATCTGCAGCAGGTGACTGACAGGAGGTTGGGTTACAGGGCCTGATCGCAGGATAGATGGTGCCCCCTCCCTGTGCTATCTGGGTGGTCTTTGTTCCTATCTTCCTGGAAAAGATGATTAGATACAGTTCTG